>JACXGJ010001404.1:35958-85214 GCA_016801105.1 Esox niger | reverse complement strand
GTAATATATATATATATATATATATATATATACTGTGTAAATCTCTCTTAACAATTATGCAAAGTGTATGAGCTGTGTTGATTAGGCTAAAATATGACTAAATGGCTTGCAGGTAAATCTGGTCTCTGCTGTGTTCACAGTCATTTGGATGACCAGTTCAGTGGCTAAAAACAACAGCCCTCACAGTTATTTGTGGAGCAGCAGTAACCAGTTGTTATGTGTTCTTGGCACCTCTCTGTGAGAAAGCACTAATCCACAAAGCTGCATAAACAGCCAGTCAATACTGTTGAAAGAAAGTCTCGAACATTGGGACATATATCTTACTGCAACGGATTGGTAGATTTTAGCAACTTTGGCACCTGCTATTTTTCAATGATTATACCACAGCATCTCAGAGAGGGCATGTCATCAATTCATGTGTATGAGTGTGTATATGTATGTGTGTTGTTTTGCGTTTGCATTCATGCACACATGCGCGTGTGTGTGTGTGTGTGTGTGTGTGTCTTCATGTGTGTCATGTGCTAACATGGGAGTTCAAAGCCTACTGTAGATAAAGAAGATAATGTTCCTCGCAGTGTGTTATAGATGAACACCAGTTCCAGGTTACTACCGAGACGCCATCAAGGCTGAAAAAATGGGTCTGGAAGATGATGTGTTTTCATGCATTGTTAGGTTGTTTTTAAAGCAAACTTAGGAGAGGAACACATTATCCATCCCTCAGACAGAGCAGAAGAGCTCAAGCTAATTCCCCTTTAAATACAGTAGCATTGGAGACATTCATATCCCATTATATTATCTATGCCGTGGTTGACGTTCGCATGATGACACTCCAGTGGCATTTCTGATGAAATACAGTTAATAAACACTAAAATACTTTTGTTGCCCTCTGTAAACCAACCAATGTTGCCCGAGGAGCTGATCTATAGGGGCTCTGAATCCAATAAATATGATTCCATTTAGCTGTAGGTGATTTCCCAGTGAGCTATTTATCAGCAATGGAACACGCACCGAGTCGCATTTGAAGACGTGCCACGGGAGGTCTGTGGACGGTGTGAACGTCATAGGGTGCCACATATGAAATTCATAAAGGTCAGATGCATACATTCATCCTGCGTTCTCACATTCCCGTCATCCATGGGGAGGAGGGTGCTGAGATAGTTACAGGCCTAGAAGTTACCAGGGCACCATGAGAGGGGAAAAGTAAAGGTGTGTGTGTGTGTGTGTGTGTGTGTGTGTGTGTGTGTGTGCGTGTGTGCGTGTGTGCGTGTGTGCGTGTGTGCGTGTGTGCGCGTGTGCGCGTGTGTGCGTGCGTGTGTGTGTATACACGCGCGCTTAGGCACTTGTCCACATGCGAAATTTGCATAGATTTGAATCTCCCCTAATTCATATCCCCCCCCAAGCAAGAGACAGAAGCGTCTTGGCCTTTTATTTTCCAGTTCAGGGCTTTTCTCTTTTGCAGATAAATGCTCTCCAATCCACCATGACAGATGTCACATTGCATCGCTTCCATTTTGATACATACCCTCTGATCCTGCCACTAACAATAAAGAGAGTCCACCAGGGCCTCTGCTCCCTCGACGGCTCCCTGACACTGGTGATTATTCTAAAGGTGCATCATTGGCCGTGCTGAATAAGGAGCCAGCTGGGGCCCTGGCTGTGGAACTGTGGCCAGGTCTGGCTGCACGGGTCTGGCTGCACAGGTCTGGCTGCACGGGTCTGGCTGCACTGGTCTGGCTGCACCGGTCTGGCTGCACCGGTCTGGCTGCTGGACCAATATGGATATCAGTGGGTCCTGTCTGGGTCAGGGCACACCACAACATGACAACACAGTTTCTGTCTGTCACAGCCATAGAGGTCACCCTGACAAAACACAGTTCCACAGGATGGGAATTTTGTTGATCTCCAAAGCCAAGTAGCCTGGCCCTGGACTCAGGATCTGCCTTTGTTTGCCTTTGTTTGGTACGTGCACTAGAAGGTATAGAAAATCTGTAAAGGGGAGGTTGGGAGTAATGTTTGCTGCTAGTGGGACTCGGTGAGCATGGCATTAATCATACAAGCAGAACATCAGTAAACACAGCATGTCAGGTCAAGGTAAAGAGCAAGTCCCCCTGCATTTAACAGGACTCAATAGTACCACGCACCTATTGAAAAGTCAGCTTTATTTCCCTCAGGCTCCTTCTCGGGGCTGTGGAGACGTGCCATTGTTCATCCAAGAGCTCTGGAATATTATTTATGTGGCAATACACTCAAAATACTGGATCAGCAGCAATTAAGCATTCTGTACAGTCTGAAGCAGAGAGAGAGAGACAGAGGGAGAAGATTGAAAACAAATAGCGTGTATTTACAAAAATTGTGGGTCAGCTAGTAGAGGCAAGAGAAGGCATATACAGTAATAGGCCTTCATGTGTTGGACTGCCTGAAGATCTTGTTGTATCTGAATGACCATACATACATACAAGTTTTTCATCAGCCTCCCTTTGTCTGCGGTACAGCCTGATTCTGACGGTACTCCAGGCCTACCCAGGGTCAAACGTGGGCAGACCAAATGATTGTCTGAAGTAAATAAGCAGACATGGCACATGAGCAATTCAGTATACAATAAGGACAGAGGAGCACTCGCTAGTGAAGCATATAAACCAGTAAGGTTGCCAGACCGAATACCAGAGCCGGGAGCAAGATAGTTAGCTCTCCTCATTTGTCTTTCTTAACAAGTCACTCTGGTTAAGAAACCCTGCTAAATGACAAAATATAAAAAGTGGAAAAGATAAGTATGTTTCTCATGTTCATTTGTTCTCCAGTAGGGTTTCAACCAATACAATTCAGCTCAGATCCTGGAACGTCCAACGGTTTGCATTATCTAGTAGTTACTTAAACTCCCATTTTGTCCCAGGTCTGAATCAATCTTTCAATGAAAGGCTGGACAGAGTTACACACCTGTTTTAAATCTTCCACACATGTTCAATAAATTGCTTGGTTTTCCTGAAATTTCATTGGAGGATTTCGTGGAACTCTCTAATTCCCATTTCTGGGAAAAAATGAATGTATTGAAAACAGGGATCACATTCTGCTTGTATACTTAGCCTTATACTGAGGGGCTGGCAGTAGTGAGAGCTTACTTTTCTGACCAGGTCCCCCATGGGAATTGAACCCACAACACATAGCGTTGCAAGTGCCCGGCCCTCCAACTGAGCCATGCAGGAGATCAGTTGGTAGAGACAAGTTGCTTTGAAATACCAGAGCTTCCATTTAATCCTTAATTTGCTTTTCTCTTTGTTCCAGAAGACAGGAAGCTGTTTGTGGGGATGCTGAACAAACAACAGACTGAAGAAGATGTGTATCGCCTCTTTGAGCCCTACGGAGTTATCGAGGAGTGCACCGTCCTAAGAGGTCCGGATGGGAACAGCAAAGGTAGGAACAAATTACATTATCCAGGTCATTAACTTTGACGCAAGTTGTATCCGCAAAAATTCACATATTCGTAAAGGTCATGAGATCTTAAATGTATCAGTTGTAAAACAGAAAGAAGAGGTGCTGTTGCCACTGTTCCTGTTACCAAGCCTTTATGCCTTCTATGTCTGGTGTACTGGTGCATTCTAAACACTTCCACGTGTCATTCAGCAGAGCTGTTCATGTAAGAGTAGGTTATTACAAATGTACACACAGCCCAAATATGCACTCTACTGTATTTAGGCCGCATATCAAACATGTGCAAGGTAGGTGGACGAAATACCATTTAACAATCTTTTTGCATCGATATAACAAACATTGGCTAAGGAGGATGATAGACCAGTGTATATTTACATATCTTATTTACATAGTAAAAACCCTGCGGCTGTATAGAATGTTTGTTCAAATAGCCACAGGGGTTTTATTTCTGAGCATCAGAAAAATGAGACAGAGACATAGGCTACATCATGTTGAGCACATGGAGCTCAGGGACATGGAAGGGGACGGAGGTTTTGGCAGTTTATTCTTAATAAAAGTGGAGGGAAGAGAGAGGGTGAACCTGGGTAAGGAACATATAGACAATAACACATGCACCGACATCTTTGACACCACAGACACTTTCCAGTAAAAGGTCAGAGAAAAGCCGATATGCAGCTACTACCTTGAAAAAGATCTATAAAAGTAAATGGATTTCTTTATACTAGTCATCATGCCTTGTATTATTCTCTGAATACTCTTCCAGGTTATGTAGACCTACACTTTTCCAAAAGGGTTTCAATAGAGTGGTTTGGGGTGGGATTGAGTTCTACTAAAATGCTTTGACCTAAGGAACCATAGGGCAGGACAGGTTTTTATTTATTCTTCAGAAAGGCAGCAGAAGGATTCAACATAGAATCAAATATGTTTTCTAGCATATTCTAACTATGTGCCCAATTCAGAATTGTTTATTTTAATATCCATGTTTTGAATATAAATCACTTGATTGGTTGGTTGATCAGTTTTATGCTTAACGAAAAACATTTTTTTCTAATCAAATCTTTTATGTGTTGTTCCGTTCTGACTGCAGGTTGATTAACCCTTCCATCTTTCAGATAGCTTCTCTCTGGTTAGATTTTGACAGGAATCACACCCACTGTGACTTGCAAGCCTTGCCTGGCCTTTAAGAAGAGTTTACTAACATATCTGCATATAGTTTTAACAAGGCCTACAAAAAGATATTGTGATATCTAATGTACTAAAAAAATGTTTCACTTTTAATGACTAATAATACTGATGGAACCATTTATAGAGGGTTCTATAATGAATCATTAGATAATAAAAAATGTTTTGTAGGAGAACCATTTAAATAAATAAAAATGTCAAGAACTGTACAAAGAGCATTCTAATATAGTTCTATGTAGAACTACTGTATATGTACAGTTCTACCTATCACCAAACAGGGTTCCACTATGGGGATACTATGTAGAACTGTTTACAAAGAGTTCTACCTAGAAAGAAACAGTGTTCCCATATAGGGACAAACCAATGAACCCTATAATATTCTACTTGTATAAGTGATTGATTCCCATAAATGTACAATAATAACATCTAAATGATGCAAAGTACTTGGTCTACCTTTTCCATAATCTACCCACAAAGGCAGCTCACACACATTGTAGCAGACAGCAACACCTTCTAAAATCCAGTAATTAGCAGTAAAACCCATTCATATCTCTAAAACAAAGTCCCTTGCCAGTGCCTATGACACTGTTTTAGCATCATCTCAGAGGTTACATGTGCATTGTTTTGTGGAAGACCACCTGATCCAGATTTATCAGTCCATCAGAAAATGTATTATTAAGTAATAAACTGACAGTTCAATAATGTGTTTTTACTCATATGATTCTCTTTCCCCCTCAGAAAATACAAATAATCTTTTTACAGAATTGATTCGTTCACTGCTTAAGTAGCCTATCAAACTAACCATGTTAATGCTTATGCTAGTAATTTATCTGAAAATCCGATAACTGTGCACACAGACTACTGTAGAAATCGCTGTAAATAAATCTGTTTTACAGAGTTGTGTAAGCTACATGTGGGAAAACAAAATGCTGTTGGTATATCTTATAATTTATTTGTGTGGTTGTAAGGTCATTTCTAGGTCTATGGTCGGTAGACATGATTTGTTGTTATATAATGGTGCAGACAACCACGCGTGCATCTTAGCCTCACCGCAGGCTAAGATGCACTGTTGTTGGAATTCAGAAAAAAGTGAAAAATTCGAGGTAAATTTATGCAAAAATGTTAGTACACAATTGCAACTTTGTAAAATGTGTTCACTCTTCATTGTACAAGGTAATTAAATATAGCCTACAAGCACAGACCTAAATATAAGTTTGGCAATTGGAACTTGTATAATTTGAAGATCAGACTTGTACTTCAGTGTACAATGTTGGAACTAAATATACAACAGCAAAATTTAAAACAAGTGAACAAAACTGACATATTGTAATATTACAATTCCATATGGGGAATGTGACCGCTAACAGAAGCTACATTGGTTCTGCAGCGATACTAATTTTGGATTAAATTAATCTACATTACCAGTCAAAATATGGACACCTACTCAATACCGGGTATTTATTTATTACCATTATTTTCCACATGTCAGAATATTACTGAAAACTATCAAAAACTGTAAAATAACATGTGGAATGATGCTGTAACCAGTGTTATGTGTTAAAAGTGTGTGTCGTAAAAGTGAATGTGTGTATGAACAGAATAAAATATGTGTTTATTTTAGATCCTTCAAACTATTCACCCATGGCCTTGATGACAGCTTTGCACACTCTTGACATTCTCTCAACTAGCTTCATGAGGTAGTCACCTGGAATGCTTTTCCAACAGTCTTGGAGTTCCCAAATATGCTGAGCACTTTTTGGCTACTTTTCCTTTACTGTGCAGTCCAACTCATCCCAAACCGCCTCAGCTGGGTTGAGGTGAGGTGATTGTGGAGGCCAGGTTACGGTGCAGCACTCCATTACTCTCATTTTGGTCAAATAACCCTTACACAGCCTAGAGGTGTGTTTTGTTTTATTGTGTTGGAAAAAAACGCATCCTGATCCTGGCGTTTATCTGTGGAATGCTGTGGTAGTTGTGTGGTAGAGTGTGTCAACCACTTTGCATCTCACAAATATGCAAAATATCACATACTTGGACTCTTCAAGCCTAAAGACAGAATTGCACTGCTCTTATCTCCAGTAGTGGTTCCTTTGGTGCAATTCAACCATGAAGACCTTATTCATGGTGTCTCCACTGAACTGTTGATGTTAGTTGAATTCTGTGAAGAATTTATATGGGCTGCAATCCAAGGTGTGGTTAATTGCAGATTTCTGAGGCTGTTATCTCTATTGAACTTAACCTCTGCAGCAGAGGTGACTCTGGGTCTTCCTTTCCTGTGGCGGTCCTTAGGAGAGACAGATTCATCATAGCTCTTGATGGTTTTTGCAACTGCACATTTAGAAACTTTCAATATTCTTGAAAATGTTCAGCTTGACTAACCTTCATGTATTAATCTAATGATGGACTGTTGTTTCTCATGGCTTATTTGATCTGTTCTTGCCATAATATGGATAACTACGGTACAGACATAATAATGTCTTCTGAATACCACCCCTGCCCTATCACAACACAAGTGATTGGCTCAAACACATTAGGAAGGAAAGAAATTCCACAAATGAATTTTTAACAAGGCCCATCTGTTAACAGAAATCTACCAGTTGACTAGCATGAAGCTGCTTGAGAGAATGCAGACTGTGCAAAGCTGTCATGTCACATCATGTCAGGCAAAGGGTGGCTACTTCCAAGAATCTAAAATATGTGTTTGGATCCTTTTAACACTTTTTTTGTTGCTTTTCATATTTTCAATGTCTTCATTACTCTACAATGTGGAAAAATTATCTATAGTGAATAGATTTGTCCAAACCTTTGACTGGTACTGTAGGTCCAGATCAGCCTAACCCCCCAGCTGTAACTCAAACAGGCAAATTTCAATAGTTGAATTTCCCAATCTTTATGGAAACCTTCATAAAGTGTACACATTTTCATTCATATTGTCTGTTCTATTCATGTAGTCCAGGCGTTGATAGATGCTAAGCTTTGTTCCACTAAGGTCTCTAGTGTCACCCCTTGGGTTACTTTGCTGCAGGTCCTGATGAAACTCATATTGGTTCCTCAAGATAGTTACGTTTGAGGAATTGTAGATTACTTGTAACAACTTAAAACAATCTGAAATTAAACAAATGTAATATTCATAGATAGGCATGTGGCGCTAAATCGCATGCTTTTCTGCTTCATCAGTCCAATCTGTATGAAAAACCTACAGCCAAGCACCCTGGACAGGGGCAGCCTGGAAAGGGACAGTCTGCAGAGGGGGTGCCTGCAAAGGGACAGTCTGGAGGGGGCAGTCTGGAGGGGGCAGTCTGGAGGGGGCAGTCTGGAGGGGGCAGTCTGGAAAGGGGCAGCCTGGGAACGGACAGCCTGGAGAGGGGCAGTCTGCAGTGCGAAGGGAGTCTCTTTGTCTCCTTGAAATGTGTTTAATAAAGGCACCCTGCATCTTTCTGTGTGTGTGTTTTTCAGGCTGTGCCTTTGTAAAGTTCTCCACACACGCTGAGGCCCAGTCTGCCATCAGTGCCCTCCATGGCAGCCAGACCATGCCAGTGAGTACACTTCCTGCCTTCGTTCTACACAAGAACAACCACAGCACATAACATGCACATCACGTAGATACAACGACAGAAACTCTGCTTTAGATTCTGCCGATCATTGATTACCGGCGGTGGGAGGGGCTCTGTTATAACCTGCATTGACCGACACGCAGTGCAACCAATATGAATGGGCACAACCATAAGCAACCAGTAACAGGTACAACCATAAACCTTCTTTGTTTAGAATTAAAGGCGAATGTACCATTAGCTTATCCAATTGATTGCAAACCTTTTTTGATATTGATGAAATGTGATTTTAATTTCATTGGTAGTTAGAAAAATGTCTTTACATTAAGCCCTTCAGAATATACAGAACGTTAATTAAAGGGGTATTTTTTGTAAGTTATTTGGATGTACTCCATGGTTAGGGAAAGCCATCCAGATTTGTGAAGGTTTCTCTTTCATCATGTAAAGCCTATAGTAGTTTCAAAGCCAACATATTTAAACACAAAAATGCATAGAAATAAAGGCACTTACTGTGTACTCTTAACCGGCATTATAGTTATTCTGTGTAGTACGCATTATTCAGTGGTTTGAAGTACGGTTCACACTGTCTTCGTTGGAGAAACTCTGGGCGTAGAGAGGCAGGGCCTGCGGTGTTATTATTTATAGGCGCACGGTGCTTGGATAAGGAGAGCGTCAGACAAGCTGACTGTCATTAGTTTTGGTGCAACCTTGAGGTCAATATAAGTGTAAATTACTCTGGGAGATGAGGATAGGCTGAAGATGGCTGGACTTCTCTTTGGTATTGGACAGCCACAGAGCTTCCACCTCTCTATTTCTCTGCCTTTCTCCCCTCACTCTTCTCTCCTTCCTGGCCTCCTGGGATATTAGACAATAGACTTGTTTACTTCACCTTTCACCACATCGGCTGCTGAATTATTCATTTGTGTATAAGCAGGGGAAGGAGGGGTGGGAGTTAGACGGCAGGAAGGGAGGAGACAGAGGCAAAAGAGAGATGGAAAAGCAACTAAGGAAGGCAAATAGACAGGATTTATCCCCTCCTGGTCGGCTAAATTGATTATAGAAATCTTATCAGCATCTCATCTCCTGTGTCAGGGGTTTAGCTGGGCGTGTTTTGGCCCTGGTCGCTCAGGATTACACAGCCAGCCTGACAGACAGCCTGCCAGCCTGCCAGACAGACAGACAGACAGAGAGACAGAGAGACAGGTTTTGGACAGGGCCAGGAATACTTAGAGGACAGGCCTGAGACATTGCACCTGATGACATCCACCTCACTGCACTGAAAATTGAACAGCATTGTTACCGAACTTCTAAAGGGAGAACTAAACAGTTTATTCCAGGCCCTAATGGCCAACTATTCCATATAATGAATGACCCCATTCTCTCTACTCTGAATTCTCCATGTGTAGGGTCTATCTAAATGAGTAAATGTTATAACAAATGAATATCAACTACGGCAAACACAAAATAATGGGTGTGCAGCATATACAAGCTATTCCGTGGGCAGAAGTGATCAGTCTAGGGAAAGAGATGGCTATGAATAATTTCCAGCCGAGAGCATAGCTGAGGTGTTGGAGTGCATTGAATGTAAACACTTTTAACTAACAGCAGCACTTTCTTAATAGATCAGCAGCAGATCCTTCAAGCATGGCGGAAGAATCCTCTCTGAGTTTTCGTGCGCACACACACGCACACGCACGCACACACACGCGCACACACACAGGTGCACACACACACACACACAAACACTCACCCGCCTCCTTCTCCCCTCTGTCACATGCTCATACAGCCGTGAGCTAGGGTCAAAGGCTTTCTGACTGATCTTATTTTCTAGCTCGGGGGACTTGAGCCGAATACATTTGCCTTTTTAATGTTGGGGGGAGTGTGAGTGTGTATAAATATGTGGGACAGATCTGAGAGACAAAATTACCAGGAGATACAATCAGTATGAGAGATTGTGTTTCTGTGTACACGAGAACACGCATGGAAATAACATAGATCTACAGTATGCTGGATACACTGTAGGTGACTGTGAATGCGCGTGCATGATTGTGTGTGGACATATACATCCATTTTCATGCATTCATACAGTGTAAGTATGCAAAAGTGTGTGTGCATCTGAAGCAGAAGCAGGGCAGGATGGTGAAAGGTCATGACAGGTCAGATTTCCATTCCAATCACGCATGCAGGCCTACTCGCTACATGGCCGACCTCACATGGCTCTGGACTCCACGCAATTCAAAATTTAAACGCTGGAGCTGTGAACCAAATTGCTGGGATTCAGGAGGGGCGTGTTGAAGGGCACTCCAGGGGTGGAATAACAGGGTCAAGACCGGAGAACCAGGTTCATTTGCTCATGAAGGGACTGGTTTCACTTAAGACTGATAACTGAAGGGAACACTCAGACTGTGTGACAATCTTTATTCCTGTTCCTGTCCTCATGGGATCAGATAAATTATTTTGTTTTTCCTTTCCCCTTAACCCTAGACCTAACCCTAACCTTAACCCTAACCTTAACCCTAACCCAAATTCGAACCTGCATCTAACAGCAATTCTAACAGAACTTTTTTGTGAGGTGCGTGAGTAGCAAGTGCATAATATTGAGGGGAAAATGAGAACAGCAAAACGAAACACGAAAAGCAACTTTTCTGTAACTTTGCTGTTGTCAAGTCAGTGACTGCACCACGCGGTCTCTGGCTATACACGAACACAATAACCCGTGAGGTGCAGGTGACAACAAGGAACTAAAATAGACAACATAATCAGTGATGAGGAGCAGGTGTGTCGGTAGGGCACGTTGCTGCCATCATCTCCTGCCAGCGCTTAGCACGTCGGAGAGGTGAATCACCGGAGGGAGAGAGGGCATGTGGCGCCACAGCGAGCAACTGTCACAGTTTGAAGCTAAAATCTTACCACTAAGCCTGGAACACCCCTTTTTGTAGGGACTGGCAAAATATGGTGTGGCGACCGAATTTTCTCTTTTAACTACCTTTATGTGGAGAACTGGCAAAACCAAAATCACTTGAAGTGATGTACAATGCTGAATCCCCCTCACACACCCTAGAGGAGCTGGATCACAGCCAGGGATATGCCATTATTGATTGTGTTCTTGAAAAATGAGTGGTTACTAAGTTTAGTACAGATATTCAAGGACAGGTCATCACACTGGCTCTGTGGTTCAAACCATCAGCTTTTCAGTTACTTGTCAACCCTCTAAAAGTTTAGGTTGCATGCATACTGTATGCTGAGAAGAGAGTCAAAGCCCTTATCTAAATGGGGACTTGCATTCATTTGTTTATTCTGTGTGTTGATGGACAGCCAGTGGCATTTAATGGTATTTAAATATCCCATGCAACGTTAAATTATAGTAGGTTACATGGCATATATATATATATATATATATATATATATATATATATATATATATTCATAAGTATGTGTGTGGCATTAAACGATTTGCCATAATTATGTTTCACTTTGTGTTGTTTTATTGAGTATATGATGTGTCATTTTCCCCTAGCGTCACTACCCAAGCAGTTTACATTCTAATCAGAGCCTAATGGATTACACTAATTTGTTATTTTACTAAGAACTAAATATACAGTGTGCTATAATTCATTCTCAGTGGTTACTGAGTGCAAACCAATGGGAATCAGTATATGCTAATGACAGTTGAGACATAAAACAAAATAATATAAAGTGTAACACTGAAGTCACTAAACTGAATTCAGCGATGTATTCTGCAGTTATGTGCAGTGACAGATGGGTAGAATAAAAGCAGTATCAAATATATAGCTTTGTTTGCTGCTTTATCTGGACCATTCATACAAAGAGTGTCTGCTGTCTGTGGGGCTTGATGCAGAATCAGGAGAGCCATAGTTACAAAGGGAGTACTAGTAAATAGAGTCTAGTTATCAGTGAATCTCACTTTCTCCTCCTTTCCCGCGTAATAACAGCAGCCTATTTTATTCCCACAGTTTTACTCTCTTCCTGAATCCACCTTAGAGGCTCTGAGCCAGTGGGGATTCAGCTAGACACTTGGCAGCTTAAACTTTCACGAGACTTCTACTTCATAGTTCATCCCCCACTCTTCTATGACATGACTGTGGAGTGAGAGATTCTGCACCATGATATGTTGACATTCAAATAAGTTGGGCAGATAAACATTCAAGGGAACAGTCAAGGAAAGAGAGGGCCATTCTACAGCAATGCCTAAGCCACGCCCCCCCACCCCCACTGAAACCTTGGGGCTCATTAATCAATCATGCGGATGCACAAATCCGTGTGTAAATCATGCATGTGATCATTTCCATGCAAAATTCCTAACATTTTCATTACACGTGTCCATCCGTCTTAGATGCACTGACACAGCAGCTACCAGGGAAAGGACCAACATTTTCCACTCATAGTGACAATTATTTTTTTGGAGATGAAAAACTCTTGATGTTTGATTAGATGATCATGTACAGTGAACTGTCACCAAACACAATTGTAATGGAAATACAACTGCTTTTGTGTTGCACTTTAAAAAATGCATATACAGTAAATTGGTTCATTCTAGAGCAATTTATTTAGATTTTATTCATACTGGGAAAACCAGCAGAGGCTGAGGTCTCAATTACAGTGTTGCCCTGTATTACAACAACAAACAATAAAAACATGAAAAAGAACAGATTTTAAAACCGATATAAAACACAATTAAAAAGTAAAATTTACTATAATACTTGCAGTAGTTCTATAAGTAGTTCTAGAACTACTTTTCCCAATTCTTATCTTACTTTACCAACTCAGTAATGTGGGTTTTAAAAGAGAGTTCATTATCTACCAAATACCAAGATATTTGTAACACATTCTATAACTGAATTGTGTGGTATATTTTTAAGTATCTGCACCTTTGTTTCCAGACCCTGAAAACACCATATACTTGGTTTTATTTTCATTGAAACCCAAGCAAATTTTGTAATGCTTGGAAGTCATGCTGCAAATGCAAATATGCTTGTGCAAGAGGAGCTGCCACATACTGTGTCATCTGCATAGAGGTGAACATTTAGTTTTCACAAAAGGTTACAAATATCATATTATATATGGTAAACAGTAATGGACCCAATATCAAATCCTGGGGAACTCCTTTATTTACTGACATACATTTAGATCCACACCTATCCTCAACAATGGCTTGAGTCCTATCACTAAGATAGTTTTTAAACCAACAACAAGTATTATTTTTAATATGCAATTACAACAATTTTTCGAGTAAGACAGAGGGCCTTGGACAGGTCAATAAATAAATAAACACAATGTAGTTTAGCATCCAAGGCTTTAGCAATATTATCCACAACCAATGTGATTTCAGTAATAGTATTGGTCTAAAACCAGATGGAAATGTTATTCAATATGACATTTACAATTAAAATAGAAAGCAGCTGTATGTTTATTAATGACTCCAATATCATGGCAGTACAAGACCATTTAGAAATAGGTGGATAATTAACAAGGACATTTGTGTCTCTACCTTTCTGTTGAGGCAGCACACATGCAGCTTTCAAAATCATTGGTATGATCCCAGTTGACAAAGTTTGGTAAAAAATATGTGTTATTGCCCCTGAGATAAATGATACTGTCTAGAACAGCAAGCATGGGTCTAATTCATCAGGGTCTATCGATTTCCTAGCATTTGTATTTAGATTTTCCCAGCAGGTGGATGCGATTTGGTACATTGTGTTATATTCTAGATTACTTCATTTATTAACAGATTTTTACCGTGTTATGTGAAGTTCTGGGGCTTGCTTTTAATATTTTTTCTTCTATTGGTCTAACTTCCCAAGGGGAGAGAAGTAGAGAAAAATGTCACACTGTTAAGTGGTTGTGTTACTCATTCTGAACATGGTCAAAATGGCAAATGTTTTAAAAAGTTCTGAAGAAAAGCACTTTCCTTGCCTTCAATGCTATTTCTTAAAACATATTTTGTTTTGTTGGTAGGAAAAATCGGTGTTACAACAATATAATTTATCTTGCGGACACGTTTCGGGCAGAAACCACATGGCATTTGGTACTGGTTAGTTCATGATGCTCCAGATCCAGGATCAGCCCATAGTACCAGGGGTATTCAACTCATGACATAAAATCCAGTTCTACTAGATCTTTTTCATTGTCACCCACTAGTCTGGGATTTATTTAGACATGAGATGCAGAATCTTGATCGAGGATGTTCCACTGTCTGTGTGTGTTGGAAGGGTTGTCCGTGAACATGTCTCAATCCATGTCATCCGTTTTGCTCCTCAGTGGCCTCGTCAGTCTATTTCCACACTATGTGTTTGACAGAGTTTGCAGTTTTACATTTTGGTCTGTTTGCTGGGATGTGTTGGAGCACATGGTCTGAATATGGTCTGCTCTTTTATTAATTCTGTTAACCTGCGACAAGATGGTATCATGTCTTGTGGGACATTTCACCTGTTACTATTAACTGAGTAGTTCCTGTTTAAGGTGTGTGGTATAAATCCACCATGATGGTCTAGGTAGGATTTGGGTATTTACTTTCAACTTCAGTGACCTGTTCAGTCCGGAGATGTTGAGCTGTGGTTGCACAGGCACCAAGTGCTATTTATACTACATCCAGAATGACTGACCAGAATTTGTGGGGTGACAAGAAAGGTTTGCTTGGATGAAAACAAATACATTCCCGATCTGGAGAGAAGGATTGAGACGAGATAGAGTCATTATCATGGCAACCTTGATTGACAGGACGCACAGCGCCACACTCGGGTTCTGGGATGCAATCAGCCCATGAAAGTGAATGAAAAGGTAAAGTTCGTAAAATCTTCCTGTACTTCATAGCTATTCAAATCAGAAATCAGAACCGTGAAGTGCTTGTGTGATGACTAACCCAAAATAAAGACCTCTGTGTCTGGTGTGGCTGTCATCTCCACAGAGAGGAAAGATATGGGGTTAGAGCGGAGTCATCCGGATATGTTTAACCTCTCCACCTTTCATAACAGAGACTGAGAGTTTGGTGCAGTGGCACGATGGCTGCTAGTAAATCCACTGTAAGTCTTCCAGGGAATTTGGAGCTCCTGGGGTTCAGCAATCTTAAGGTGCCAAGGATCTGCTGGAGCTCCTGGTTCACATAGAATCCAATGTGATCAATACAGCCATTCTGGGGGAGCCAGGAGCAGGGCTGAGACAACCTGGATAGAGCAGGTGAGCACAGAACAGGAGACAGAATAGGACCTGAATTGGCATTGCACACACACACTCCATCCACAATTAGCCACACTTATATGCATGTACACTCCAGACCGAATGACAGAACAGGAAGGAGGAATGGGCAACGTCCTCCCTCCGCTAAGCTTGCAGACAACTTAATACCCTCAGATTATAAATTCCAACCCTGCCCAAGAACCTGGAAGCCTGAGCAGGAGAAGAAACACAGAATGAGTCTCATTACTAAAGCAGCTAGGCCTTTAATAGCTTTTCAGTACTGTGGAGTAAAATATTCACTGTGTACCACTGCTGTACATTTCTGTATTCCAGTCTTGCATCCCTGCTAGACTTACCTAAAGTTATACACAATATTCATTTTAATGGAACAAATGGTGAAGCCAGAACAGACACATAAACTGGACCGACTGGGCTGGGTAACCTTGTACTGACGGTGTGTCTGGGGAGGAGATGAGGTATAGGCTGAGTGTGTGTGTCGCCTTTCTGTGTGTTGTTTCACTTTGGCCCTACTACCTAGGAGCACATGCACTTCATTGTTTAGTCATACATTGTACTTAATGACCAGGGGCCTAATTTGGTGACGGTCATCAAGAGAGGAGAAGCAAGCCGCTTTGTGAGGCTGTACTTTTATATGTACGGCTAGCCAGTCATCAGGAAAAGAGCGGATGAGAGGATGGTGAAAGTGACAGGGCTGAAAGTAGAGAGAAGAAAATTCATCTTCCACTCCAGTGCTTATCTTTAAGTATCTCTGGCAACCTGCAAATCTTGCCTACATAAGCATAGAGCCCAGCCCCAAGTCAGGTTGTTGAGCCTGAAAATGAAATGTGATTGACACATTCTCAACCCCCTCAGAGACTGAATTTAGAGAGACACAGTGAGAAAGAAAAAGGAGGGAGGCAGAGAGAGTGCAAGGAGTAGAGAGCTATACATTACACATTGTACATTTTAAAAGAACAGTACATGGGTGATTTTACAGGAGTCGTGTAAATTGCTGTCCAAGCCAATAGACAAAAAACTATGAAAGAAAAAAACATGTGTCTATAAACATAGGACATAGACAAAATGATATGTTACAATCCAATGTAATACAAACATATTTTTATGTTTGAAATGTTTGGAACAATACTATTTCAATAGGACATGTTGATTAGTTATATTATTACATTGATAAACACTGTGATCTAAATACTGGGATGTATTTTTTCTTGCCCCACCTTTTGATGTCAGTACCAAAACCCAAGGACTGGCTGTAGAATAAAAGGACTGTAGAATGAGTGGACTGTTAAACAAAAGGGCTGTAGAACGAAAAGGCTGTAGAATCAGGTGGCTGTAGACTGAAATGACTGTAGAATGAGAGGACTGTAGAACGAGGGAGCTGTAGAGCGAAAGAGCTGTTGAACAAAAGGGCTGTAGAATAAAAGGACTGTAGAATGAGAGGACTGTAGAATGAGAGGACTGTGGAATGAGAGGACTGTGGAATGAGAGGGCTGTAGAATGAGAGGGCTGTAGAATGAGAGGGCTGTAGAATGAGAGGGCTGTAGAATGAGAGGGCTATAGAATGAGAGGGCTGTAGAATGAGAGGACTGTGGAATGAAAGGGCTGTAGAATGAGAGGGCTGTAGAATGAGAGGGCTATAGAATGACAGGACTTGAGCCACCTCTACACAAACTGTATTATCCGGAAATGGGTTTGCATTCTTCATGTATTTTTAACAGGTGTTTTTACCATTACTATTAACATATCAAGCACCATGTATGGAATGGATTTGGGACAACAATCAGCTTTCTGGGATGAACATCTATCCAAATTTAAGGCAACAATACTGAAGCCACTGAAGTCGTAGAGATAATGTACGTATATGAATGGTCTGAATGATTTAATAGGTGTGTCAGTGCTATTATGGTCTGTGGGCAGCACAGGCAATGCCATTAAACAAATCTTAATTTAAAAATGTTATGCATTATGCTTGACCATCCCAACTACAGAAGACCACCACTGTGTTTATTGGACATTTGCACACTTGAGGAAAGAGTATTCAGATTTTTAACACACCAGTGGGCTCCAACACTCCCAGAGTGCAAACATTGACTTGCATTTGGCTTATATTATTGATGTGGAATTAAAATGTCAATAAGAAAGAAAGATTTCTTTCTTTTTTATTAAAATATTTTTTGGGGAAAGATTTTGCTTGCACAACTATTCAACCCCTATTCCGTGGAAGCTCCCAGTTTACACAGATGAAAGAAACTGTCCTAATGAGGACACCTTACTGTTACTGTTGGCCTCCACCTGTGAACCATTTACGTTGCTGTCACATTTTCTGGATTAAAAATCCCTCTCTTAAGGGATAATTGGTCATGCTCTTTCTATAAAGATGAAGGGAATGCCCAATTTACACCACTCCCGTTGAATGTGCGTACAATACACATGAGAGAGAGAAAGAGAAAGTGGAAGAAAAGAGAAAGAGAAAACAGATTGTATGGCTGTGAACCAGGGAGTTAGCAGCCCCGAGGTGGCTTACCCAGAACCCCCCGAAAAAACCCCAGCCCCTTGGAGCACAAACACAGCCCCCACTCACTGCTGTTATTGACAATCTCACATCAATTTCAGGGAGCCTCTTATCTCACCTGACGCTCAACCTTTCTACACTGTCAGATCAGAGTAATATTTCGGCCTTTTATAGGGATCGATTGGGCCGTTTTGGGGGTAGAGTGAGGCAAGGCGGAGCCGATGAAAGGTCAAGTGTAGCGCTAAATCATTTGAAGATTCCTAATGAATGGTGTGTGGCAGACGCACCTGCTGGTTTCATTATGGCAGAGCGCACAAAGCGAGAGAGAGGGATGTGAAAAAAGAGAGATGAGTGCTGGACCAGAATGAAAGAGTTGAAGAGAGAACAACACTTAGAAGAGCACCTTCCACAAGGTCAATACGTGCCTACTGGTGCCAGTGCCAGTCTCAGCCTCTCCCCCTGAAATAATCATACGCTGCCCGTCTGGAACCACTCCTGAGTGGCTGGATCAAGGTGGAACCGTATGCAATACTGGAACAATAACAGGACTGTTAAACAATACAAAGACGTCCTTATGATTCCCTGCACTTTTATTCTGTAGATAATTGCGATTAACATTAATTTCATTTTCAAATATGACCCTAAAAAGATTTTTTTCAAATATTAAGTAGATATTCTGTGGTCTCAGGGGTACTGTGGTGTATTTGCTCTTCAGGTGAAGGTAATGCGGCAGCAGAGTTTTATGCAGTACGGTCTGCTGTTTCTATTGTTATACACAAAATAAGTTTTCTGTGAACTAAAGAAACACACAGGAATGTGTTTATGCTTGATCTGTCAAGTTCTTTTTGGTGCAGATATAAAACCAGAGTGCAGTAGTCACTGTACATGACTGCATCTGCCTTGAGTAACTTTGGTTATATTACATACTGCATTGATGGATATGTTTAATAGTGTCTGGAAATAAACGTGAGCCCATGCATTCTTTTAGATCAAAAAATGGACACTATAGTTATTGTTTGCCCTAGCTGGCGTGTGGATATATTACATAGGATGGAAGGTTTAAGGTTGTAGCTGACTCTGAGCAAACTGCAAACATCACGGGCACAATGTCATCAATGAGACAAATGTCCTATCATGTATTATCTGGAATGTTATCACACTGTAAGCTTCATGTTCGATGAGTGGAGCTTGGCAATATTGATGTTAACAACAGACTTAATTGCAAATGAGCAGCGCATACTGAACAATCAAACAATGAAACTATCCTATCACACATTGACATGCATGGCTTATTTCAGACTTGATGAGTGAAATCCAGCTCCTTAGCTAACCATCCGAACAGAAATGTAGTAGTGTGTTGCGAGTGACTGTGTTGCAAGTCGTTTCACTAACTACTCTGTGGATGTGGTGCGGACAGAGGAGCGTTGGTTGGTTAAGTGTGCGGTCCCTCTCTCCTCAGAACGGCTCCGATTCTCTCCCCCCCCAGGGCGCCTCCTCCAGCCTGGTGGTGAAGTTTGCAGACACTGATAAGGAACGCACCATCCGTCGCATGCAGCAGATGGTGGGCCAGTTTGGCATCTTTAACCCAGCCATCGCCCTGCCCTTCAGCACCTACAGCACCTACGCACACGCCGTGAGTTAACTGAAGTACCCCCCCAACCCCGACACCCCCGTGGGCTGGGCACCGTACCCACGTGGCAGACACCAAGCTCTTTGATGAGCCCCCCCCTCCCCCCACTCCAACAAACGCACAACTCCGCTTCCCTCTCTCTGGGGCCCCAGAGCTGCTCCAGGGGCCAAAGATGACTCAGAATATTTCTTAGGAACTTTATCTCCACACGCTCTCCTTTAGCCTGCATGCACTGTTACTGCTGCTTGAAGGGAGCTGAAATGGAATTAAGAAAAGGGTTTCCTCCGACACCGTTAAATACCTAAACCTCAGTCACAGCAGACTGCATAAATATACTGTACACACGGTGTGTATATATTTATAAAAGTACAGAGTTCTTTATTTATTTTCTTATTTGTATGCACGGTCAGATTTTTTCTTTCTCTAAATGCCAGGATTAATTGTTGATGCTGCCTGGGTCTCGGGGGCTTATCCATTTCCCTCATTTTCATATCACATAGCATGGGGGCCAGTGGGAAATGTGCAAATTGACCGTCCCAGAGTAATTGCGAGGCCATCTCTATGCTCTCTCCAGTAAAACTCCTGCCTTCATTACAATTCATGAAATGCAGCCCATTCCCAGGAAATGTGGAGAAATGCAAATGTTTCAGGAGTGGAGGAGGCGGTGTGAGTCTACTGGGAGAGCATTGTGTCCCGCTCAGGTTGGCCATGACTCTTATTTACTGTGGCAGAGCCTCATTCACCCCATCCTGTACACACACACACACACACACACACACACACAGCTGCACACTCTGTCACCAACTCTATGCCACACAACAACATGTGTCTTGTTTTTCCAGGCACTGCTGCAGCATGACAATGAGGTGGGTATATGACAATCAATTGCTTTGTTTTGTGAAAGATATTTGATCATTCTAATTGTAGTTATCAGATATTATTGATCAGTTGCTGTCATTGTAGTTATAGCTTTCGGAAGTAAAAGTTATCAATGTATTATTTTGAAGACTACACAGTGAAATTCTCCATGAGACAGGAGTCAAACTATGCCGGTTGTGGTAATGCTTTAAAGCTTGTACAACAACCTGTTACATAATTTCAATCTGTGAGTATTTTGTATTAATTGCATAGCCTACAGCTAGTTTTAATCCACTCTATACATTTTATTGAATTAATTCCACTACTTGGAATGTGCTTTCAGTTGGCACGGGAACAATGTTATTATTCAACAGTGTGGAGTTTTCACTGTGCAGTTTTGATTGAATACCAGACACAGCAACCTAGTTGCTTATTGCATCATGTGACACGTTTTCATCTCTATTGGGTTGGAATGATCTGCAACAGGGTAATACACTTTTAAATGTTTCTGTACACAGTACAGTAAATGACAAATTCTAAGAGCTACTTCACAAATACAGCGGTGGATAGGATTATAGAGTTGAACTGACAGCCCATAAATTGGATTTTAGTCAAACCAAGGAAGGGGGGCTTGTGAACGCAAATTGGAGGGGTACAACACTGACAACATGTGCCAAAATGAGAAATGTGCCGTTTCCAAGATAGACAGAGCACTGTTCTGACAGATGACATCCTATTTGCAAAGGTGATTTTACGAAACACAAGCAGAGAGGAGAAAGATATTCCTATACCATTTCAAGTGGCTGATAATATTTGTTCTAAAGAAGCACTGGAAATACATGATAAACCAGCTACCCATTATTCTCTGTCAACTGGTGTCTGTCAATAAATATGGAGCATATTCGTACACGATTCGATTTGATTTGTGTCCCACGCTCCTCTCATCTCAATCTATATATGTATTCCTGAGAATAGTCATTTCAACTTGCTGTCTCAGAAATGTTACATGCCATGTCAGTGTGAGAAGGAAAGGTCTGGAGTGCAACACAAGAGAAAGAAAATCCCCCCCAAAAAACCTCCATCGGATTGAATTCGAGAAGACTAATGACACTGGACTGAATGTGAGAAAAGAGTTGTTTCAACAGTGTGCTAATGGTGAAGTTATGCGTGGGTGGGTCTTCTGTAGGTGTTGATAAGTGTTATCGTCACATTGACAAACACCGCCCCCTGTTGAAACTAGTCCGAAAATACATACTATAACAGATCCTTTTCAACTACCCTAAACAGATCGGAAAACAATACGCAATGAACACACAGGATTTAAAAGTCCAGCAGAAACATTGTGGCTTTATTGCCACTGTTCACTCAGATGCTCTTACAATGACGCACCTGCAAAGGTGATGGCCTTAGTATATATCTAATACAGCTAGGCTGTAACAAACAGCACTCCATGACACCCAGGTACCCAGTCTCCCCCTCCCAGAGTGCCTTTTCTTGACCCTGTGTAACACCCTGTCCTTCCCCATAAAACACCCCTGTGCAGTAGTAGAGTACAACATTACCTCACGACGAAACTGGTGCTGGTCATAATCTAGGCGATGGTCAAATACATGCCCATTTTTTATTTAATGCCAGCAACACATTTCGAAAAAGTTGGGACCGGGGCATGTTTACTACAGTGTTGCATCACATCTTCTTTCAACAATACGCTATAAATGTGTGGGAACTGAGGAGACCAATTCCTGAAATGTTTTCCATTCTTCCTTGATATAGTATTTCAGCTGCTCAACAGTTCAGGGTCCTCCTCTTGTCATATTTTTTGTTTCATAATACGCCAAATATTTTCAATGTGTTACAGGTCTGGACTGCAGGCAGGCCAGTTTAGCAACCAGACTGTTTTACTACAGAGCCATGCTGTTGTAATGTGGTTTGGCATTTTCTTGCTGATATAAGCAAGGCATTCATAGAAAAATACGTCTTCTAGGTGGCAGCGTATGTTGCTCCAAAACCTATATACATCTCTGGAAAAAATTAGGAGACCACTGCACATTTTTCTTTCCTTTCCAAAATAGTCGAAAAGGAAGATTTTAAGTGAGGAACAGAAGGGTTAAAATTATAAGACCCATACAAATTGAACGTTTCTGTTCCTCACTCAAAACTTTCCTTTTCAACTTTTTTGGAAAGAAAAGAAAAAGGTGCGGTGGTCTCTCTATATTTTCCAGAGCTGCATATATTGTTCAGCATTAATGGTGCCTTTGAAGATGCTCATGCCATGTGCACTAATGCACCCTCATACCATCACAGATGCTGGTTTTTGAACTGTGTGCTGATAACCAACTGAATGGTCCCTCCCCGCTTTAGCCCGGTGGACACGATGTCCATGACTCTCAAAAATTATTACAATTTTTGATTAGTCAGACCACAGGACAGTTTTCCACTTCGCACTATCCACTTATTCCTAAATTGTAGCACTATTTGCTCGTGCAGTCTTTCAGTGATGAACACCTCCCTTTCTAGTCTTTTGTAGCCTATGTCACAACCTTTCGAAACGTGTAGCTAATATCAAATTCAAAGTGGGCATGTATTTTTTATAAACAATTCAGTGTTCCAGTTTCAAAATTTGATATGTTGTCTTTGTACTCTTTTCAATTAAATATAGGGTGTAATTGATTTGCACATAATTGCATTCGTTTATTTTTTTTTACATTTTACCCAACATCCCAACTTTTTCGGACACAGGGATGTACATAAGTTCTACAACACCAAACGATCTATGCAAAACTCATCTTAAAACAATTGCCTATGTTAACTGAATTGTGCACTCACGGAATTCAGTGGCTTGGACCTTTATGTATCAACCTTCTCCCATGTCACTTGGCTCAGCCCCATACTTTACTGGCTTCCAGTTAAAGCTTACATCAACTGCAAGACCATGGTGCTTGCTCTTGCCCACAGAGCAGGAGGACAAATTGCTTCTCGTATCGTTCAGGCTCCAACCCCACAATCCTATGCAAGACATAACAATAATATATAATAACATTCTGCCAACTCTGGTTTCTAAGCCGTCACACATCTGCAGGAGGTCAGCTCCCATTCAGTGCTATGTTCTCACAAATGTGAACAAGAAACCAGGCAAGCCTAGTTCAGCCGGCCCGCAATAGAAAGTGTTGCCATCTCAAGATTCGAACGAGGGTGGCCCATGTGAAAGGCTGTCATTAATTAACCACTACACCGCAGAGCTGTTTCCCAGCTGTCTGTATAGCCTCTTGTCTATACTGACACCCGGCATCTGTATATCCTGAACAAATCCTCTTTTGCCACAGGCCGTTTTAATAGTTAATTGGTCATTCGTGAATGACATTGATAGAGTTAAATTGACTCACGTTTCTTACTAAGTTTACCTACACCTCAAATATCGTCTATGTATGCCGTTTGCCACAGGCAGTTTTAACAGCGTATTAGCCAGTAATAAATTTTACCGGTATCTAATAACTTAATGGAATAGACATAAGAATCTGCCAAAGAACATATTTCTTTCATGGCAAAATAACCTACTTTTTATTCGTGAATGACATTTATATAGTAACTGTCAATGAAGGTGGTGATAACTAACCTTTTCATCAAGTGAAAGACTTGTGGAATCTGACAGAAATAAAAAAAAGTTTTTGTCTATACGAAATAATTCATAACGCATACATCGCTTTGCCTGCAAGGAGATACGAATTTGGGACCTTTTGTTCACAAATCCGCTTCTCTAACCACTACGCTATTTAACAAGGGGTAGTCAGTCAGTCAGACAGTCAGTAAGAGACATTCGCTCTTCTTACCGAACTCGGCTTACGCGGTCCGGCAATAATCAAATTTCTTGCCGGAGAGACTTGCCCACAGTAGTAGCACATCCAGTTTCAAAACACATTAAAGCATAAATCACTACATTTTAAAACATACATATACACAATGAAAAAGGCGAGAGGTTCATTGATGATGTTTCGTGCCACTAGGGTCAAAATATTGACAACCGTCCACTTCATCATCAACGTTTTTAACCTAGTTTTAAACTAACTGTGAGATTAACTTCTGCAAAGTCGTGCTCATTTACACTTTGTTCCAAGTGAAATGGCCAGGGAACCGGAACAGTACTCAGGCACAGTCAACAAAATACAGTTATGTGAGAATTGCGATTGGTCTCCTTGTAGGTACATGTAGGTACACAGGTAAAATCTCAGCATGGACTTAAAATGTATGCTGTTGACAGAACGCACTCTGTCTATATTTCATGACTTCATAGTTCAGAAAACATTAAGAAACTATCTTGATACTCCGTCTGAAGTGTTCAGGTGTTTTGACTTTGCCCACTTATTTGCCACAGCTGATCTTACTGAATTCCTTTGAAATGGGTTCTGTACACTCCAATAATGGCTTCTGTAGACTCCAGTAATGCGTTCTGCAGACTCCAATATACTGCTTGAAACCTACAAGGTTGTTTCCATCCTGGTGGAGCCAAGGAAAAAGTCAATAGATAGAAATAAGATCATGTATTTGAATCTCACTGATGCTGTTTCACAATAAAAAAAATGATGTGTTTATTTGCATGATTAATGCAGAAGGAAATTAATTGCTGTGTTCCAACTGTGTTGACGATGAACCCAAAATAATCTTGCAGAAAGGTTTCAGGAAGTTATTAAAAATCCTTTACATAAGCATCATTTGCGTTCGTTCTTAGAGCTTTAATAAAACCTCCCTGGAAGACATTCAAGGAACCATAGTCATATGCTCTCAGAACCTCACTGCAACCTAAAATAAATCAACATTCCCATTGGCAAAATGTTTACATCCGTTCTCAAAAGAAAAACGTGACACTTCACTGGTCAGGAAACATATGACTTTTGTTACGACAACCAATATCAAAACAAAAACAAACGTTTCAAAAACTTCCAAGGAACCAAATATGCTAACATATTAAAACCCTGATACAGAAATACACCTTTCATGTTGGTAACAAGTGAAGCTCTTAAGCTCAGGCCAGGCAAATGCAGTGGACTCCATTGGCTGCAAGATTTCTCCGCTGGAGTGCACACCAATCTACAGTTCTAGGCAATCTGCAGGTCCAAAACCTCAATAACCAGGGTTTTTTCTTTTGCCTGCTCCATTCCCCCCCTCTCCAGCCTGACTGCCCCCATCCCCCTCTTCTCCTTAGTGCCCATGCAGGACTGTCTGGAAGGGTCACATGTGACGGTGCTGAGAGTCAGCGAGTCACAGAACAGTGCTACAGAGATAATTGCCATGTGATAAAGAGGTGATTGCCTGCTGGCACCATGGGAGAATAATGCCATCAGGTTGCAATAAAAAAGCAGATGCCTGACACTAAATGGATGCTGTTGCACGGGCAACTTTTTCCCTGCTTCTTTTTCTCTCTCTTTTCGCTTTTCTCCTAAATTCTGAGCTGGAAATGGTTGAGGCCATAATGATAAAGACTCAGTTCAATACAATTTAGCTTTTTGTCCACCAAAGACATTTTGCTCTCTACTACAGAGAATAAATAGGGAAGAAATATGCCATAGCAATGGTTTCTGAAAAATAACTTTTAGAAAAAAGACAAGCACACATAGTCAGACATAAAGTGCCTATGAATATCTCTGTCAACGATTCCACTTGATGGACCAAGGCTTTTTGTCAGCGTCAGTCTGTTTGTAATGCCCACTTCATTCCAACATAATTACATGCTTGAGCTTCCAATTTGCTGCATTTTATTTCTGAAAAAGCGTCACTGAATGCCATGTTGTTATCCATGACAATCTGATGGCTGGCATGAAGGACTGCATTATCTATGCAATGCATGTAAAGTAACGGCTATCTGGCAGCCTTCTGCCTCACCACTATTCTATCACCCAGGTCTTCTGCAGCTTGTACTGGCTTGTACAGGCCATTGGCAACTGGGTTGCAAGCTTATTAGCTTATAAGCCCAAGTCCCCAGCTTCTATTGAAAGCAGGGAGGGGAGCCAGAGAGGGGGACAAAGACCAGTGACTGGTGTGACAATGTGCTCTAATACAGTGGCCAATCAGATCAGAGACCCTCTAACACAAGTCTGCATTTAATGAGGGGCATTTACACTATTTGTATCCCACAACAACCACAGCCCTCTCATTGTTTGGCGTATTTTTGCGTGTGTTGGTTGTGGCTTTTGTTTTGTTCTGCTTGCTGCCCTTTTTCCCCGAACCCCTAAATGCCCAATTTATCTTATTTGGAGCAAAATGGATGATCCTCATTTGTCACGTTGATAAAATTATGCAGATGACAAAAGGAGTTAATAGATAGCGGTGCCAAGGCACGTGGCTAATGGATGAGGTGCCGGCGGCGCCTGTTTTGTGGTGGGACAGCCGCTTACAGGTTACCTGACAGGGGCATTGAGGGAAAATAATTGGCTTTTCCTATCCAGGGACTCCATGCAAAAACGTGCAGAGTGACATCACTCTGCCTCAGTCACATGGTATCATCATTACCATCAGGTAGCCATGGTGTCAGAGGCGTGTGATTTGTGCTTAGCTGAGTCAGACTGTGGCAGGGGCGGGGCTGGAGTTATTTCAACGGGCCGGAGATAGCCGGGCCGTATTAAACGAGAATAGGGAGCGATTGTCCAATTGTATCCATGTTTTTCCTCCTTATAACTGCCGTCCTCATCATGAAGTACACGACCTACAAAAGAACATCGATTTCCCAGATAAACCCTCTGGTCCAGGGGTTGGAAGCATCATGGATTTTCTCTTTCGCCCTCTGCATCTGCACTGCATAGAGAAAACTGAGACTGATAGCAGAGAATGTAGTGTGTGTGTGTGTGTGTGTGTGTGTGTGTGTGTGTGTGTGTGTGTGTGTGCGTGTGTGTGTCCGCATGTGCGTGCATGAGTACTTGTGTGTATGTGTCCACATGTGCGTGCATGAGAACTTGTGTGTGTGTGTGTGTGTGTGTATTCAGTTATAGTCTAGGCAGAAATGGATAAAGAATGAGTTCAGCTGTGTGTGTTCATGCTAAGTGGTAGAAAGGTGTCAGACCAGTTCTTTATCAGTGTGTCCAGTGTAAATGGACTGCCATTACAGGTCGCTGCTCATGACACACCAGTGGCACCGCAGCAAATTAAAAAGAGCCCAACGTGCCGAGCCACTGATAAATGTCACTGTCCCTCCACTTTACCTCGAACAACCATAGAGGGACACTCACGGAGAAGTTTGACAAAGGAAGATAAATGCAATTCAATTCTGCCTCTGAACTTTCCCAGTTCCCTAGAGCCCAGAATAATGTGCAGATGTCAATCCGTTGATTTGAATGAGCCCAACAGACAGCTATTGAAACATTCCTACGGCTGCTGACAGCCCCCTAACTCTGAAGATAGACAGATTCACTAAACATAGGTTGACACACTTCTTTTCTTTCCTTTCTTTTCTTCCACTCTATTTTCTGTGCACTTTCCATTCATCAACGCCCATCTATCCATCCCTCTATTCTAACCTCCCTGTGCTCCACTCTCCCTCTTCCTGTGTCATTCTCAATCATTTCCTGTCTATTTTCTCTCTCTCTCTGTCTACTTCTCTATACTTTCTTCTCTTTTCTCTCCCCTCACTTTCTCTCACTGCCCATCTCTCATTTCCCTCTCTTTCTCTTTCCCGTCCGTACTAACCTCCCTCCCTCTCTCTCTCCCTCCTGTTCCCCCAGCTCATGCAGCAGCAGGCGGCCATCATGGCAGCGAGCCATGGGGGCTACCTGACGCCCAGCGTGGCATTTCCCGCCACCCAGATCCACCAGATGGGGGCGCTCAACATCAACGGCCTCCCACCCAATCCCATGACCCCGGTGTCGGGTGAGTTCCATCAGGCACTGGGTGAGCAATATGTTTCATTCGCTTTGGGTGAGTGATAATACGTGTGTGTGTGTTTTTGTGTGTGTGTGTGTGTGTGTGTGTGTGTGTTTGTGTGTGTGTGTGTGTGTGTGTGTGTGTGTGGTGAGTTTGGGAACAAGGTCAAGAGAAAAAATGAAATGTATTGCCTGTCTTCTGATTATCCCAAATTATT
Organism: Esox niger; assembly: GCA_016801105.1. NCBI lineage: Eukaryota > Metazoa > Chordata > Actinopteri > Esociformes > Esocidae > Esox > Esox niger. The sequence goes on along the minus strand of JACXGJ010001404.1, from coordinate 56,781 downwards.
TGTTGTAGAACAATGAAAAGAAAAACACATCTGATTTGATTTGGATATTTATGTTGCCTATGCAAATATACTTTGTTGCAGTAAATCGAATTTGGAGCATGATAGATTTACAGGTACAGGCACTAATTTCCCCTCGGTCTTTTGACCTTGTGCTTTGAAACATTTACACAGGATCTGCATGCAATTTCCTCTGTTTTCCATTACAAACAGCCCCATCATTCTATACAGACACATTAAAGGGTATGCAATAGAGGACTTTGAGATAGCTACCGCATCACATTTGCTTATTCAGCAATAATGTATTTTCCTGAATGTGAAGAACCCACAAGATACATAATTTGTGAGAGCTCTCACAAACCATGAATCTAAATATTACCAAATGCAAGATTTTGTTGGGTTTTTAATTAGATTTTTTCCCTGGACACTGGATTTGGTAACTGTATAACTGTGTGATTGTAAAAAAAAAGAAAGATATGGAATGAAGATTGAGCATCAGTCTGACATGACCCATTTTAAAGCACCTTTGCTATCTACTCCGAAAATCCATATCACGGGATAGAATGGGTTCTGTCACTGATGGTATGACTCTCTCTTTCACAGGCATGTTTTAATGCTTGCATGCATAATGGAACATACCAATATGCTGTATTCTGCGTGTGTGTGTGTGTGTATAACCGCTACTTTTCAAAGTGAAGTATTTTAGTCGGTGGAGGCTGGAGAGTGGCTATTCGTCAAATATTCCCAATGACATTTTTAGTGGATAATTCATACACCAGTAATCAATCAAACACAGTGATTAAACTTATTTCTGAGGTGCTTTTACATTTGGAAATACAGGGCAGATTTGCAATGTGTTTTGTTCAGTGTTTATACAGAAACTCGACTGCAGTATAATACTACTGTGATGAAAGACCAATGCTCGTACTTCATATGCGCATATTGTGTTGACTATGTGTGAAGTAAATACATAATACTGGTTTGATATACACAGAAGTGCATAATTAATGCCTGTATATAAAGAGAATATAATTTAATCATATCAGATATTCATTTTGTAGAAATGTAACCTTTTCAGAGGCCCTCATGATACTGTATCACCTTGTACGAGACAGCAATCCATTATGTTATATTCATAAGCAAAACAGGATTTTGTGGGAAGGGGCCGGGGGTTGGAATCAATGCTGTTTCAATCTGCAATGCAATGAGCTTAATGAATTGGCCTTTGGTATTGAAAGAGCTCACCATGGGTTGTTCCCTCTCTGGAACCTGAGAAGCTCTGAAATATGTCTTGCATTGGACACGCTTCTGTGTAAGCTACAGTCTGCTGATTACCTTTTATTATTGAATCCAATGCATTATTAATCCCTGCAAGAGAGCATGGCTTTTCTTGAATTTCCAAGTACTACAATACATTTCGAATGAATTTTTACTTCGTTCATTCATTCATTAGAGTGTGCAGGTAGGCATAAGACTGGTGTATATATGCAGCAGCCTTCCCGTTCACACGTTCACTGGGTCCATGACTTATTTAGAGTTAATTGAAGGAGCACATAACATTACAGGCAAGGCTGTCTGTTTTAAGAAGGCTGAGAGGTTCTACAGCCACTGAGAGACTTTGGGACTGGTGCGCTGAATAAGTGGAATAATTCATTGTAATGTCAGAGACATGCTTTCATGTCCTTTTCCGATGTTGGCCCACTGACAGCGGTTTAAAGGTATGCATAACGTTCTCTCATCAACTCACTGTATCTTGACACAATGCACTGCAGTGCCAAATATGCAGCTTAGACATCAAATGTAAAAATGTTAGCTTATCTTGATAAGCTTAGCCTAAATGTAATTTCCGGACAAGTCCGTAATGAATCGGCAGATTACGACAGGTGTCTCACTGAATCCCACAGTGCCATCTTCACATTTCCATAAACCGCAAATACAACTGTCACGATTACCATTGAAATGCTGCCTGATCTTGAGGCGAACGTGAAGCATTACCCTTCTTGAATGATCCGAATCACCTTTGCGCCCACCTGCCTCCCATTCCACCAAAGAAACCGCACACCGGCATGAGGCTTGTGTTCGACTGCAGAGAACGTTTAAGGAGCCTGAAAGGTTAAGAGGTGTTCTCTGGAAACAACCAAACCTCAGTTTCATCAACAGATGTAACACGTTTCAGCTTGATGGTGCATGAGCAGCCTGCCAGATGGTTGATTTGATTAGAGCACGTATCCTTACAATGATGCATAATGCTTTTTGAAAATAATGTTCAGCGTGCGCACCTGAGCTACAAAAGAAATATAAATTGCAAAAGAAAGAAAAAAATGTGCCGACCCCAGGGCGGTGGGAGAAGGGATGCGAAGTGGAACAGCGGCCAGGAGTGCATTGTTAGGTCGTCCACATGAGCAAGAAGTGTGTCATCAAAGTCACATAATGTTACGTTCCAGAGCACTGCTCTACATGGCCTGAAAGAATACATAACATGCCTATAGAGACCTGCCTAACCGCATTCCAATTCAATACAGTGCTGATTGGGTCTCATTGATAGGAGTGGGTTTAGATTGGGGTCAGAAACAAGATGCAAGATGATTCCAAAGAGGTGAATGATGCCGCAGTTGGAGCTAATGAGCTGTTCGACACAGTGTTTGTGACCCCCTGAAGTGCTCTAAACATCACTATGCCTCTGTGGGAAAGACTCCCTGCCTGCCTGCCCGCCTGCTTGCCAGTCTGTCTGTCTACTTGCGTTCCTGTCTGTCTGTCTGCCTTCCTGTCAGCCTGCCTAGGCTCAAGGCAGTCTTACCTTGTGTAGCTGTATCACGTTAACTCTTGGATTTCAGCTCAGACAGCATTCCCCCATTGGTACACCTCTATTCACCCTCCCTGGATTTCTGCACACAGACCATATTATTGATTTAAATGTTATCAACTCTTGCATTAACTGTATGGAGACGTATCACTGTAATTTAAATCAGGCACAAATATTTGTTTTCGTTAGGATGGACGTCATCACATCACCATTAGTAAATCTCTTTAAATCATATTCTATAACACTGTTTCCAGAAAGGCTGTGACTCTGTGTAAAATGTAAAGAAAAACAGAAGGCAATGATGTGCAAATCATTTAAACCCCATGTTCAACAGAGAAAAGCACAAAGACAAAAATACAAATGTTAAAATTGAGAAATGTTATTGTTTCTTATAGGCCCACTTTGAATTTGATGCCAGAAACACATTTAAAAAAAACTGTGACAGGGGCAACAAAAAATGCTGAACAAGACAGGTTTTGGAGCAACATATGCTGCCATCCAGTCTTTTTTCAGGGAAGGCCGTGCTTATTTCAGCAAGACAATGCCAAACAGCATTCTAAACGTATTACAACAGCATGGCTCCATAGTAAAAGAGTCCAGGCACTAAACTGTCTTGCCTGCAGTCCAGACCTGTCTCCCATTGAACACATTTGGCGCATTATGAAATGAAAAACATGACAAAGGAGACCCTGAACTGTTGAGCAGCTGAAGTCCTATATCAAGCAATAATGGGAATACATTTCACTTTCAAAACTACAGCCATTTGTCTCCTCGGGTCCCACAAACTTAGTATTTTTGAAAGAAGAAGTGATGCAACACAGTGGTAAACCTGCACCTGTCCCAACTTTTTTGAAACGTGTTGCTGGCATCAAACTCAAAATGGGCATGTATTTTTCCCAAAACACTAACATTTCTCAGTTTCCACATTTGTTATGTAGTATTTGTATTATTTTCAATTAAATATAGGGATAAATTATTTGGACATTTTTGCATTCTGTTTATATTAGCATTTTATGTAAAATCCCAATTTCTGGAACATCTTTGTCTGTGTTTAGACCTTTTTACATTGCATTTGAATAACCGGAATACTTTGACTTCAGTTTGTTCTTCGGGTATATGAATACACCTTTTAAATGAAAACATCTGCTATGAATGCTTATTTCTTGCTTCAGTGAAAGACAGTCCTTGTGTTCGTAATGACTGTGGTGCTCTCTCCAACACGGGTCCAGTGCTCCTTGTTGATTTGATAGTATAATTAGCATAATAAATACTTTTGTTGCATATGGCGGGTCTCTTTCGCAGCGCAATCATCGTAGGGTGTAAATCAACAATTTCCCCAAAGAACAGACTGTAATAATGTAAATGTAATTACACTTTCATAACATAAAACCAATGGAATATTTAGTAGACACACTTCATGGCATAATGACCATAGAAAACTGACAGGTAAGACAGAGGTGTGTAATATATGCAGTCTCTTGACCCATAGCATCCTATTTACCCATTCTGGAGTGCAAAACAACATGTCATTACTACGGCCCGATGCTTTCGATAAACAGGCATATGTATATTCACATGCTCGCGTGTGCGTTGGAAACACACTATGAATATGATTTTCACAATGTGGGGCTGTATGTCCACTGGAGTATAAAATGAAATGTCTTGTTATATATGGCACTGAATGGCGTACCATTTTTCTCCTACTCGAGCTAGATAGAAAGCCATTTGCTTAGGTCACAGTATTTCTCCTACCCCTGCAAGAAGGACATGCTGAGGTTTGCTCATGTTTAAGAACATTGTATATGGCCGTTAGATAATGTAATGGGTGTGTAAACAAAAATATTATCAAATGTTGTCAAATTCTCTTTATTGCTTTCTAGGCCCACCTGCCCATAGACAAATTACTGTACATATAGTGTATTGTGTGAGTTTCGCCTGTTTGCTTCAAGGCTGAGCTGTGTTTATTATTCAAAGCTATGTTTATATCCTCATTAGTCTCTTACATTACACTTACATTGCTTCTAGTGGCTGTGTCTCCTCCGTGATACCCTGGACTCCTCCTGGCCCCGGGGTCCGTCTGTTCCAGACAGCACAGTCTTCCAGCCTGCGACTTTTATCATCTTTCTCTGGGCTCTTATCACATGCGCTGCGTCTGCCTGCTGACCCTGAAGCTCCCAGTGACTACGGCCCACGACTAAGCCTTGGAAAATGAATTTGCCTGATGATAGAGGGGCTGCATTATGCCGCGGTACACTATAGCCTGTGTGGTCGGCCAGACTGGCTGTCTGAGCCCTGGAAACGGGGAGCAGCGGCCTCCTGGGTCCTGCCGGAGAATGGGCCAGAGCTTCAGTCTAATTCATCACAGGTCGGCAGGAAACAAGCAATCGCAGGGAGCTTAAAAAAAGGAACAGCTCTCGCCGGACCCGGCCAATTCCCCTGGTCACAACGGTTGGCTGCATGAGTGTCAGGCTCCCCGGTGCTTAAACTGTGGGCTCGGAGTGCGTGGGCAGTCTCAGGCTGACATCACTCTGTGCAGGGGTTTCTGTGCGTGATCCAGAGCCTATTTACGTGGGCATTAGCATAACTCCCAGGCAAGCAGCATAACATACCCATCACTATACGTTCACAGCCCTATGTGGACTTTTCTATATGCGCTCTTTACAGAGGCAGCCAGATTGCTAAGTTGGTGTACGTGTCGGTTTCCGTGACAACGGACCTTTCTGTCCAATCCTGTCTTGGCTTTAGATTGAAGGGTGGTCCTCAGGGGGCCCGTTTCTCAGCAAGGGCCGATGCTCTGCCATGGAACAGCCTTCCAAAGCAGCCATCGCCCACAGTGAGATCCTGCTCGAATGGACTCATTCACATTCCGCCCAAGATTGCACACTTTCGTCAAGAGGCTGTTTTAAAATTCAGCAAACGAGAGAGCAACGTCCGGTTCTATTCAAACCATGAAACATCTTTCAACCGTGGGGCGCGTGCGCGTGTGTCATGTGCTCATGGCATGTCATACTGTTGCATTGTTTCCGTGATGTATATGGAGAGAAGGTGTCTCCGTCGTTGTAACCCACGTCCACACTGGGTAAATCTTTCACTGTAATCTCTCCTATCTCGTCACCATCTTACTCCCGTTGCATAGTGGTTTCATCATCCGGCTCAGAGCCAGCAGGCTACCGCGCCAGCACAACAGACAGGCTAATTCTTCACAGGTTGACTTCCCAGTGATCCAGGTGGATGTGTCTCCCCCAGTGCCTGCTATGTGACAGTCTTGTGTCATATTCCTGTCCTTGTGATGAAGGCAGCGAAGGCACAGCGGGCAAAAGTGTGTGTGTGTGTGTGTGTGTGTGTGTGTTGGATAGTCTTTAAAAGTACCAATGTCCTTATCTTGGCAGGCCTCAGCTCTCCCCCAGCCAATATCTCCACTCCCAGCATCGTCACTCCCATTGTCAACGGCTTCACGGGCATCCCGCACCATCAGCCCAACGGACATCCTGCTGTGGAGACCATGTACACCAATGGCCTGCCGCCCTACTCCACCCAGAGCCCCACAGCCGCCGACACCCTCCAGCAAGCCTTCACCGGAGTACAGCAATACACAGGTGCACTATAGTAGAGTCACTCCGTACTCCGTAATGAACAAATTGTGTGATTACTGCACGTGCTAAGCACCTTATACATCTGTATGTATTTATCACTTCATATGGTGCTATGTAATGGCATTCGCCAGGCCTTTGTTTATAGTGTGTTGGTTGCCTTTATGTGTAACTGATTGTGCTCTCGCAGTTGTTATCCTTTTGTCACTGTAAATGATATATCATTTTTTGACTTCAGGTAGATTAGGATGACACAACCTTTGATAACAAATTATTTCATTTGTCGATTTATAAATGCTGTACAAGACTGGAGACTAACACTAACATTTCAATTAACTATCCACTAACAGTAACCTTAACTTTAAACTTCAACCCATCTTCAACCTTAAGCCTTTCCCTTTAAGGTTTAGAATTACACTAACGCTGATTCTAGACCTAAACCTAATCTTAACGGCAGCAAGCATTTAGCTTTGTTTTTGATAGTTTCTTGACAGTGTGAAGATCATGTAGATCATGTGACCATCCAAATGAAATGTAACCCAACCTTCTGCACTGCTTACATGAAAACCATTTGTGTTCTGTTTCCCTGCTATGTGCTCCAGCTATCTACCCAGCCACCACTCTGACTCCCATTGGCCAGACACTGCCTCAGCCTTCACAGGTCATCCAGCAGCAGCAGCAGCAGAGAGAAGGTGAGGGTGAGAGAACAATATTACTATTCTTCTCGTTTAACACTGTTTTGAATGGTCTGGAATGGAATATTCACTCTTATTATGTCATTGCAATATTGTTTGTTCATTTCATGGTTAATGTGTTTTTATTACACTTAGTAAATATCCTGTGTCGGTGTCCTGTTAAAGTGTTACATATTTGTTTTTTCATGGAGGTATTTTCTGTGGCAAAAAAGAGAAATCAAACATCATCATCTTTGGATGTGATGCTATCTAGATGGCTTGACTTTGGCTTTGACCTTTTCCAAAATGTAGACAACCTGCAGATTACATTTGAGCATCTAATGGTTGATTGCATTGTTTAATCCATTGACTGATTCAAACGCGTTTATAGCCACATTTCAGTCTGCTTAGTTGATTGTCCTACAAGGAATTATGAACACAACAGAGTGCCCATTTAATTTTGGATTCAGGTTTTCTAAATCCTTACCAATCTGTTTTTCCCTGAAAGAAATATGCATATAATATTATTATGTAGGCCTTTGTCCTGATTGAATATTGAGATGGCAGCTAAAAAAAACAGCCTGATTCGACCATTGTTTCACTAGATTAGATGCTTGAATGGAGGTTTGATGCTGCCAGCTCAACGTCTCCATGAAAACAAATCAGTGAGTCGCCACCTCGGTGATGACATGGCGCCTCACCGTGAAAAATCAAATCCAGTTGGAAAATGCACAATTTGTATTTGCGGTAGTGAACACAGCATTCTTATTATTGATATATACTGTACCAAACTCCTAACAAATGTATTACTTTGCCACTCCATTAGTCGTGCTCCTCAGATCTGTCCACGCCCCAAATGAGAACTAGCGGGCCTGCAGGCGACGGTGAATAAAGCACTAAATGAGTCTGATTGTGGTTTCCATGGTTTCTGTGTTGCTCGCAGGGCCCGAGGGTTGTAACCTGTTCATCTACCACCTGCCACAGGAGTTTGGAGATAATGAACTCATGCAGATGTTTCTGCCTTTTGGGAGTGTCATCTCCTCTAAGGTGTTCATGGACCGGGCCACCAACCAGAGTAAATGTTTCGGTGAGTTTCGCCATGTACCGTAGTTGTGAAGTCATTCATTCTGGTGGTCAGCGTATATTCTGTCGTTAATTTAATGAAGCACCTGTAAATGTTTCGCAAACAAGGTAGTTTATACTTAATGACCTTTGGACATATTGTCGTGATAGTATTGTTCCTGTTCCTGTATTGTTCTGAGATGCATTTTACCACAAGGAAATGTTTCATTAACATGTTAGTTGGGATACTGTGACATGTTAGTTGGGATACTCTAACATTTTAGTTGGGATACTGTCCACAAAACTTTGTTTACAACAGAGCTCAGAAACAGTGCTCGTATAGTCTCTGTGCCTCTGTGTTCCTGTGCGAATGCCAGGTGACCTGAAAACACATGGGAGGGTGCTGCGTTAGCATCCAGATCACCGCTCTGTAACCCCAATACCTGTCAATACCCAGGGCATGCTGGGGCTGATTCACACGCCAGTAGCCCTGGTCCCATTTAGATCTGCCAACCACAGCCCAGACTTGCCTTTGGGCTTGACAAAAAAGAGGGGATGAAGGGAGGGGATAAAAAAATGAGGGTTAGGCAAAGGACAATTATAGATCAGCATTTGTTTTCACTTCAGGGAGCCGCACATCCCTGGGCAAAATTGATTGCCGCACGGGTCTCTGTGGGGAATTAATAACATATAAATTCATGAAAGAAGACCTATTTGCAGTATTGATTAATACACAATGCATTTACAACGTAATGTTAGGACTGGGGAATGGGCTGTTCTGTAGGGTAATTAATCTAGAGAGCAGCGAGAGGGATAAACCCAGACTGATGGTGAAAGGAGGAAAGCTGACATTGAGAGCTCCTCTTAAAGAAGGTTTAAGTCCACATCCTTCCCTGTTATCTGTGGCAGGGCCGGCCTGGAGCCCCACTCTCATCCGCTCCTCATCCTTCTCTCCATCTCCCCTAACCTGTCCTCCTAATGGAGCAGTGTAGGCAGACACCTCCCGTCCCAGGTGGCAGGGGACCTGGGGAGGCTCCTGCTGTTTTTCATGGGTCATCAACTGTTCCTAATGACACTCCAGACGCTGGGGAGTGTATCAACCGGAGCCACACTTCACTGCAGTTTCTGGTCACTGACTTTCAAGGCTTTCTGTTTTTTTTGTTTTTTTTTATACACTTGATAGAAACAGGATGCTCAACATGAGTGTCTGAAACCATATGCATGTGGCTCTTAGTTGACCTGTCACTCCGGGTTCCGCTGTGTGGGTTCAGCATTGGCCTGTCACTTCGTGTTCAACTGTGGTTTGGCCTGTCACCCCGTGTTCAACTTTGGGGCTCCTGTGTTGGCCTGTTACCCCTTGTTCAGCTGTGGGGGGGTTCTGAATTGGCCTGTCACACCGTGTTCAGCTGTGGGGGTTTTCTGCATTGGCCTGACACCTCGTGTTCAGCTGTTTTGGATGTGCGTTGGCCTGACACCCTGTGTTCAGCTGTTTTGGATCTGCGTTGGCCTGTCACCTCGTGTTCAGCTGTTTTGGATCTGCGTTGGGCTAACACCCTGTGTTCAGCTGTTTTGGATCTGTGTTGGCCTGTCACCCTGTGTTCAGCTGTTCTGGATCTGTGTTGGCCTGTCACCCCGTGTTCAGCTGTTTTGGATCTGTGTTGGCCTGACACCCTGTGTTCAGCTGTTGGGGTTTGCATTGCTGTGCAAGCGTCTATATTTAAGCAAAGCTACATTGAGAAGCAACTGGTCCAAAGGTAGTGAGCTTTAAATATTTGTTTTAATGATACTTCAAGATACCTTTGTTGTCCAACAAATAATGGATTTTATATCATCCAAAATTGTGAGGGAATAATGCAACAGTATATGATTGAGAAAGGGCATGGTCTGAAATCCTGCTTTTGTTTTCTCATAATTTAATTATTGAATACCTATTTGGCAATTTTTTCATTCTGACCATTTTCTGCAATTAGGCTAATATGAATTTTCTACATCTTTTCTCCCAGGGTTTGTGAGCTTTGACAACCCAACTAGTGCTCAGGCAGCTATTCAAGCCATGAACGGCTTTCAGATTGGAATGAAGAGGTTGAAAGTCCAGTTAAAAAGACCGAAGGATGCCAGCCGCCCTTACTGACACAACCTAGCCCTCAGTATTCACTGCAACAGCACAGGTAAGCCAATGGACTGTCAACTCTAAATGGAAATATCAACTGTCATTATTATGGACGAAGATTAATTGAATTGCAAATGTTGGATGGCTGTTTCTAAACCATACCACTGATATCATGTGGATAACTGAACGATACAACATCTCAAATTACACTGTCATGTAGATTTCTTAAGAACTGCAAAGCAAGCTAGATCTGAATATGGTTTGATCTCTGTTTTTTAGTTTTTGAGGACAACTGAAGATATCTTGGAGGAGTTACATTTTTTTTCTTAAAAAAATATGTTTAAAAAATCAACACATAAGGAATTTTTGAAGACATATCAGCATTTATTTATGAAGAAAAGCTAGGCTACTGCAGTGATGGAAGGATAGAAGGTGTGAAGGAGGAACTACACTGAAGCACTTCAACAACAACGCAACAAATGGCACAGTGCAAGAAAGGCAACAGAAGTAAAAAAACTGAAAAAAAGATGTGAAACTTTGAAGAACATAACTTTTCTCGTTGAGACTTGAATTGTTAATTAAGCAACAAACAAACAAAAAGCAGCAACAACAAATAGATTTCTATATACGTATTATATACACATATATATAAAGAAAGAGGCGCTTCTGGCTTTTACTATACTGGACAAATGAGGGTTAAAACTTGAAGATCAAGAAAAACAGTGGAAAAAAGAAGCTCTTCTGTCCCACTGATGGACTTTCCCTCTTTCTCTTATTCTCCCACCGTCTCTCAGCAAGCGCAGAACTATGACTTTCTGGGGTCACTGAGGTTTCCATTAGCTACAGTACAACTGAAAATCTTTCACCCCTAAGGGACCAAAGGACCAAACATTTGTATTGTTCTCAACAGTAATATATAGTATTAATGATACTAATACTACAAACTACTACTAATAATGTTACAAGTTAAAACTTAAGAAGTAACTTACTAGCTTCAGGTTGGAAGAGGAAAAGGGTTTTTGGGTTCTTTTCCTTTTAAATTTATAACTACTGGGTTTGAGAATATTTAAACAAAATAGAAAAAGAAAAAAAAGTATTTTAAAAGCTATACTATTTTAGTGGACGTAGAATATGTGGATTAGAGATTGTTTCGGGCATGTTCAGATCTGCTTTTAGCAGTCATCCTTTACCTATTACTTTCCAAATCTGCACTTTTCATCTTGAACATATCTTGCTAGTATCAGAACAATGAGGCGAAGGTGACTAGCTGCTCATGAAGTTCCAAACTGTAGTCCCTAAAGATCCAGTGAATTGTGTCAAGCCAAGCATTTAAGACATACAGTACATTTCATTGAACAATATCTTCAATCTAGTGCTGTTTCTAGTCCCCCTGTCAGCGCACTGCATTTCATTGTGATGTATTGTCATTGTAGACCCCAATCTTTTTCATTGCAAAAAAAGGCATTTCATGTCAAGAAACAGTGATTCTGCATCATTAAAGCACTGATAATACAGATAATCTGACCATAAAGCACAGCGGTAAAAGTGACACCCGGCAGTGGGATATGCAGCAGTAAAGAAGCGCAACATCTTTAACTGGTTAATAAAATATACAAATTACCCTGACAATGGTTATAAAATTGCCATCCAAGCGTTGCTCTGCCTGCTGGGTCCTGCCCCCTCCCGCTGCCAGCCATTTCCAGCTGCTCTCTGCAGAGGGGGCCCTCCCCGCTCAAGCACATCTATTTTAATAGGGACCATCAGTTAACGGGGACCTGAGAGCTAACTCGCAGCATAATTAGGATAATGCAAATATTGATCAGATGGAGAGCAGCACTGCGGGGCAAGAGATGCACAATCAATTACACATTGGCATTTCAAATGAATTGACTGACTGACAGCGTAAATTTTTTCACACAGTGCATGCATGAGAAATGCTGCAACACAGCCACCCAAACCTGTTTAGGGAGGGTACAGATGGACCCAGTAGAGGTGGACAGAGGACTGAACTTGGTTAACAGTGTCTATCGGGTTGTACCAAGACGCTATGCTTTTACAAATGTATGATTAATTACTGGAATGGAAACGAATGGTCCACAGAGTCTCTGTAGCATATGCAAACAGTGAGGTCAAACAGAGAAGCAAGTGAATTTGAGTACTCCAGCAGGCCTTTCCTGTCTGCAGGCCTGCCCAGTCTGATGTAGATGGGACTTAACTAAAGAGCAGATGCAATCTTTCCTGCAGGAATAATAGCACTGAGAGCTGCTACACCATGAAGAACAGCTTGGCTTTAGCAGCCTTAGGAGGTCAAATTAAGAGCAAAATGATCCATCAATTAGACTGCAGCAGGCCTGACATTAAGTGTAGTTACTGCACCTGCTGCTCGGAAGGGGAGTCACAAACAGGAAACTGAACAACAAAACAAAGTCTGACACACCAGGACGACATGACAGCTTATTACCCTGAAGAACCAATCTAGGAGCTGGCAACATACATGGCCAGATGGAACTGAGATTAAACAGGAAAGAGTAAAAGCAGTAGAAGTGTCTATACCCATAACATGTTTTCCACCAATCATATGTCTGAGATGAAATCAGTTTGCAGATTTATGTTTTAGTCTATTTCATTCTAGTGGTTTATTCCCCACACCCCTGCTACTGCCTTTTTTATGTAATTGCAATCATTATTCTCATCATACTCATTCTCCTATGACACTTATTCATCTCCCACCACGGAGAGATACCTTTCATCCTATCTCTCTCTCTCTTTATAAATCTCTCTCTCTCTCTCTCTCGCTCTCTCTCTCTCTCGTCTCTTCCTTCCTGTCACTCTGTCGCTATTCCCTTTCTTCCTTTCTCTCTTCCTTTCCCTATCTATCTCCTGTAGGCTGTCCAGGTACAGCATTGCTGCTCCCTGAGCACTACCTGGAGCTCTGCCTATTTAGATAGTGTTCTGTTCCACCACACATCCCATTTGTCTGTCTGTCAGTTTGTCTGTTTGTCTGATGACTGGCACATGGCATCTCTTGAATTTAAATGAGAATATGATACGAGGGTGTGACTGAGCAGGTGTTCCCTACCAGCAGGTACTATATTTAGTGCTCTCTGAAGTGCTATATGTTAGCATTGAAATCAAAAGGACAATTCGTACTTAACTTAGCCACTGATAGTTTGAAAAGGCTGAAGATACTGTACCATCTCCATGTTGTTGTAATGGCTTTATCAACAATAGAGTTCCTAAATCAGCCATATGCATTTGTAAATCATCTATTTAATCCTTACATCAGTCAAAATGTGAAAAGTTATATTGTAGACAAAGGATTGAAAAATGTATATGCAGCAGAACTAAGATGAGACCATTGATAAACTATTAGTAAGATAATAACAGTAAGTGATATACAGGATTAGCAAATTTGAGAAAACAAATTTTTGCCAAAAGTGATCTGCACCTCCTTTTTGTAGATCCCCTACATCACCTCTGGATCTTAGGAAGCTGTAATATACAGACGTTTGCCCTTAGGGTATCTAAAGCCTTATAACCTCCTCAAAAAGCTTCCTTTGACAAATTTCACTACGGTAGAGGTAATTTTAAATTATTAAAATGTAATTACATTTGCTCTTTAACAACTGCTTGATATTACACATAAAAGATGAAAACTGTGGATGAAATGTATTGAGTTTGAGAAATGCTAGGTAATTGTTATGAGGGAAATAACTGGGACAGAGGAGTGTGGGTGGAGACTATATAATTCCATGAGTATTTGCCCATTTGAGCGCGAGTTTACAGGTGCTGTCCTGTCTGATTCAGAGGCAACAGCAGTAATTCTCATTGCACTAACATTAAAACGACATGCACGAGCCAGTGTAATGTTTTACATAGTTTTTAGTCTAGTACCATTCTGCCATGCTCATACTTTGTCATTCCATCTCTCCGACCACTCAATATCTGAGCATGCTCAATGGGGGGGTAAATTATAATAATGGTACTACTCATATTAACAATATGATTCTTTGACTATGGTTTGAATGCTAAGGATAGTAGCTTACTATGAATATGAAATCTGTATATTATGGAAAATCAGCACAGGATCTTTATTTGGGTATTATGGAGGGGGGAATGGGAGGGTTGGGAGGGGAGGGTTTTGCTTTATATAAAGATGTTAAACTTCTGGTTTCTCAGCACAACGCATACAAAAATATATAACAAAGTATTGAATCTGTTTAGTAAACTTTACTGGGCAAGGGGAGCATTTCTGTGCTATTCTCCGAACCTGAACCAGAACAATGCTGTTGACAGGTTTTTTTTTTAAAGAGTAGAGCACCACCTATCTGCTTGATGGGCTCAGTACAGCATGGTTAACTGAAATGGAAAGCAGTACCTTTTTATATAAAAAAAAATCGACTATGTGTTCTGTAATAGCCTGAGAAACCAAACGTTTTTTTTCCCCTGTTGAAATTTCTTGAATACTTGCTGCTTAGATTATTTCATATTAATAATTAATGATTTATTGGTTTTATAATAATTTATTTTATCAGGTAAGACACTTGATATGTTCCATTTATTTCTTTATATATGTGTTTGTTGATTTAATTATTTATTTATTGTTTATTTATTCATTGAATTAGTATTTATTTATTTTATTGTTATGTTATGATAAGGTATGTATAAAAGGAAATGCTTATTGGGGCTTTTCTCTTTTTCTCCTTTTTTTCAATTTTACAATAAAAATTTCAAACTGGAAATTGAATTCTCAGATGTGTAATAAATACCTAAATACACCACAGACAATGGGAGTCATTGTACAAACAGATATTGTATATGTATTTATAGCTGTTATATTTGAATTATTGTACTGATGGAACTGTATGTTGTAAATGTTGAAACCTTTTACTGCTCTCCCATTATGACTAGGTATAGGGTAATAGAGTGAGCTGAAATGGCCATTATTACTGATGGCTTTACACCCTGTCAGGATGTTAGCAGAGGTACCAATCACATGTAATCTTCAGGGCAATATCTCCAAGACCTTCAGAAAGCAGGCTCATCTGATAGAACATGAGGAATTATCTGACCAGAATCTAGAATTCCCAATGTAGCATACAGTACAGCCCAGGTGTAGGTGGAGAAATTTGTCATTTTATACTAAAAAAGAAAGGTAATGAAGCAAGGTGTAGTGTGATTGAAATGATTTGTCACCCTAAAGTCTGAGGAGACAGTATTTTGCATAGGTCACATCTGATGGCAGAGTTATTGGAAATGCAATGTTGATGGGTTAAAATAACTTGAGGGGATGATGTTACATTTTACTCAAGCACATGCAGTATGCCTGACATGAACTGTCAGAATGATTGTGTTGCAAATAAATAAACACATAATACATAGCATGTTCATCACACAGGACATCAGTGTTAGAAATGTGTGGTTAGAAATCAGCAGCTGCTCCAACAGTAAGCTTATCCATGCAACAATACTGGCAGAGTTCAATACATATACCATACATTAATTCAAACCAGTTTTATACAGGACAATATTCATGTGAATTGTGTGGAATATAATTAACCCATTCTTTGT
Source organism: Esox niger (assembly GCA_016801105.1). Taxonomy (NCBI): domain Eukaryota; kingdom Metazoa; phylum Chordata; class Actinopteri; order Esociformes; family Esocidae; genus Esox; species Esox niger. The sequence continues at coordinate 40,974 of JACXGJ010001404.1, read as the reverse complement.
AGGTTCAAATCAAATCTGAAATATAAACAGGAAAAAACATATAAACCTTTAAAAGTTTGCATTTACTGCAATTTGTGCAACAAAAGGCTGATCAATTTAAAAGTTTAATTCAACCAAACACACATTGCAGTATTTAAGCAAAACACTTATGCTACATTTTGAAATGTACTCACAAACTAGTCTTGGCTACTGTGAAAAATCAGCTACCAGGGAATCCTTCCCACAGATAAGCTTTCCCTTTTCAGAATTAGAAATGTGTTGTCACTTGACAAATACCAAATAAAGACAACGCCAAGGCAGGTTTGAATGAGTTACAGTATCTATATTCTCATGATAGAGTGACTTGATGTATTGGCCTGTGTAGTAAAAAATAATTGTGTGTGGATTAATCAGGAGAACTATTAAGTGATGAAAATAGTATAGCTGCGACACCACAGTAATGAATGGAGGAAGAACATCTTGAAGAGCTGAGGAAAGAGGGAGGAGCAAAAAAGTAGAACCACTGGCACATGAAATAAATTGGTCCAATTACAATAAAGAGTGGCTCTTGGTCAGTGTTCGGGCCCGGCAGTTCATCTTTATTACAATCAGTTAATGAAAATCAATCCCCCTCCTGATAAACTCTTATCTCCACTGCCTTGCGCACCTCGTGCGGGGGGAGATCATAAATTAGGGTAATATTGCCTTTGATGAGGGAGTGAATTGCAAATTATTGTAACTTTCCAAGATTTATGATGCAGATGCTTCATTTCCAGGAGGGGTTTTTCCACCCTCCCCCAGGGTGAGGATGGACCATTTGTTAAAAGTTTGGTGGCACAGCCTTGTTTAAAAAAACAAAAGATGCTCTCAGCTGTCCAGTTATTCTTTACTGTGCATAGCCTTGCTATAAGACAGTGTAAATGCCACTACAATGACATGCATTGCAACCTGTTTAGGAGGAAAATCTGTGTTTTAAACATTAGCAGTGTATTCAAGGTATTGCTAGACAATCTGGGAGACATGTGTTTAGTTAAATGTCAATCAACCTTTCTATACGTCTTCACCCATTGCAGGGTTTAATTGAATATGTAGGTCAGTAGCCATACTTGCATCAGGTTGCCCGAATGAGAGACATATTCAGGTTCTTCGTTTCAAGAGGATTGTAGGACAAAAAGAGACTTGGTCAAGTCTGAATGCCGGGACATGGCTTATGTTATTTTGTTCTGTGGCAGAGATCTATGCAACAGTGTGAAGAAGCCACGTGCTGAATTATGCATAACCGCATACACAGACTCAGCCAAACGAGGCCCTGAATGCAACTCAGGTAACATTATACATAGCACTCCAGATCACTGCCCGAGATTCATGGGACATCCGGGTGTGATTGGATAGGCCATGAAAAAAGTGTTACCAAGAATACAAAGCTAAATCCTGAAGAACTAACCACGCATGTTGCTGTCCGCAACGGTAGCTGTGATGGGACGCGGGAGATCTAATCACTTACAGCGTTTTTTCCTTGCTACATTTACAGTTAATGAAGGGAAAGTGTTTGTAAAGATTGTCACTACTCATTAACTTTTGGGGGGAATTCCAGCGTGTTTACCTAGAAAAGAAGTGCTTAGAATAAATGGCATCTTGAATTAAAAGAATATCGCTACACCAACAATAACATCTGATTTATTCTACAATTCAACTATAATCCAAAGACACACAGAATATTCTATTGACCTTGCATCAGGGAGAAGCACCATCCTTATCAAGGCCAACTCATTTCTGTCTCTGAACAACTTGTATTAAGACAGCCATCAATCTATCTATTTATCAATCAAGCAGAGGACTCACACAGCACTATCTATTTATCTTGCCAACTGCTCTATTAATATCAAATTAATTTCTCAATTGAGAATATCAATCACTCAAGGGTTTGTTCTCAACTCATTAGCATTTTAATTGTCCTTGTTTACAGAGGAAAGTGAAGGGAGACTCATTGTAAAGAGGGCGGATGAAGGCCAATCTATATGGCTAAAATCTACAAACCCATTTGTGTCAGTCCTCTACTCAGGCCTAGGCAGATGCACCAAGACAGGATAAACAGAAAAATATCTTTCAACTATATAAAAATACAGATTAATGTATTTAACCCAATTTGTGTGTCTGATATTTCAATATATCATGTTTTCATTATTCTAAGCCTACCCTCAGTGCCCACACATCCGTTTCAGTGGCAGTTGTCATGCCATCCTCCCGGGTGAATATGAATCAGGGCGACATGGCCTAAATCTTGATTTTGTTTAAAACCACTAGTCTAAGGAAACTTTCAGCCCACCAGAGCATGTTTACCAACAAGAAACAACATGGACAGTATTACCCCAACTATTTCTGGAATGAATAATGATACCACAACTGAAGTGACAAACGTCATAAAACCAGGAAGAGCCGTATAGTGCAGAAAAATAACAATTTAAGCACCAATTGGAGCTATATAGCCGTCAGCGAGTTAACTAGCGCTCTGCCTGCTCGGCTGCCAAGACAAGATTGCATGTGACAGGTTTTTACCACCCCCGCACAATTGCCTATTTTTTCCCCTCAGATGATATTAAAAATAAGGTTGATGAAGCACAGTCACCCTAAGAACACATTATTTAGGACATCTGGCATGTGCTATGAGTATAATGAAAAATAGGAATAAAATGGTGACAAATTTCATAATTGTTCTGCCCATCTTCAGGCGATTGCGACTTATTGGTGTATCATCTGAAAGGGCATAGTCCTACCAGTTTAAAGCAAACTGTGTGTGAGAAAATGTCTTATCTACTAACATAATACGTACTGGAATAATATACAGTGAGAGCATGCTGACTAGCTGGGAACATTAAATTGTAACATTTTCCTGTGCAGTCTGTTGTGAATTCATTGTTGATTTAAAGAATATTGTCAAGCACAGGACAAACCCTATTTGAAGGCTAGTCTGGCAGGCGAGAGCAGAATCACTAGCCAGCTCAGCAGAGCTAACATTTACCGACTATACAGACAGCCAACTACTGTCATGGAACACACACACACACACACACACACGGACTCTGGGGAATGGGAGGGATGAAAATCATAGCATTTTCTGTATGCAGGAAAAAGGCACCTATAAACGAGACTCCTGGCAAAATGTCCTGCTGTTGAAAGGTGGATCACTACTCCAGCACGCACAAGCTACCAGTGGAAGAGGTACGTTAGCAGAGTTTATAGAGCATAATTGCCTGCAGCATCACAATTGCAGGTTTGACCACAGGAGACAAGTATGAAAATGTTCTCACGATTTATACTGGTTACAAACACCTACTAAATGACTAAAACGGACCCAGGTACATCGAGTGCTTTACAGGAACTTCTGTTCCCCATATGTTGTAATCATCAACCCTAACCCTAATAAAACTAATACAATCAGGTTCTCTGACTTGGAGACAGCCCTGTCCCTCTCCATGTCAGAAATGATAAATCATTTGGCCTAGAAAAATATTAATAAACAAATACTTGTTACTCGGCTGGCTGAATCCAAATTAATTTCAGAAGGTTTAAAATGTAGATTGTCCATGGGAAACACTGTTGAGTGGGCTAGATGGAGGGCCATCAATATCTCTAGCATATCAATCTGTGGAATAGGTTCCAGGGCATAGCGGACATTTGTTATCTTTTCAGTTGGAACGTAAATCCCTTTCAAACGGTTCACAAAACAGAAATGTTCCCCTCGTTATCAACACAACTTTAAATCCATCCAGGGTGTTTGTTTTTACTCAAAACAGAAAGTGGGCAAAAATAGAAAATAGAATTTGTCTAGGATTGTTAGACAACAGGAAAGCCTTAATTGATTTCAGTATATGGATATACGGTAAACAGCATGTAGAATCAGTCAATAGACCGTTTACACACAACTACTAGACAGCAAGGAAACGAACATCTACCATGTCCCCATTACATATAATGCAGTTGTGTGCATTAGACAGCGACTTCAAAAATGATGGGAATAAATGCAAACAAACTGATAGTGTCCAACACTTTAATATGTAAAATTACAGATTATAAAGGTAAAACATTTCTTACAAGGATTCACAAGTACTCAACTAATTAAGTGTAAAACAGTACAGTTAAAACATCTATACACAGGCAAATGCACTCAATATAAAACACATATATACACTCTTTCAATATATTATTATATAAACATTTAGTTTGTTTTGCTTTAAAAACGGAAAGCCAAGCAGCTTGAAGAGGGAGTGTTTTAACTAACATAATGCTATCAACACATGGATGCATTTAGAAGAACTGAGAATCACACCAAAACCTAATAGATATGGAAAGGTAGTGTTTAGTTGTTGGATCATCCCATTTAAGAAACATTTAGACTAGTGGTCAAGAGCGCTTGGGCCAGTAAACAAAAGGTAGCTGGTTCTAGTCCCCGAGCTATCCACGTGAAAAAACCCTGTTCTGTCCCTGAGCAAGACTGTCAAGCCCAAATGCTCCCAGGTCGTAGCTGTAAATACACAAGGGTTCTCAGCATACTTACCTGATAAAGATTAGAAAAACTAAATTTGAAAATATAGAAAACATTGAGGAACTAAACTTGAAGTGTTAACCATTAAGTGCCATATGATGATACAGAAAAGGTCTGCATCATATATAAAATGTTTCAAACATTTATATATTAGACCATTTTCACCATCTTAAGCCCAATAATGTCTACGAAGATGATGTATGGCAGGGATATACTCCCAGAAAAAGGTGACATACTCCCAGAAAAAGGTGAAATATTTACAACTACTATTTTTCATAAGCCATTTTATATATGGTGCGCAGATCCAATGTCTCAATCCAATTGGCAAGTGTGAAAACAGAAAGCATTACATACTTAACAACTGACAAATTACTCAGACTCAGACTCAGACTCAGACTCAGACTCAGACTCAGACTCAGACTCAGACTCAGACTCAGACTCAGACTCAGACTCAGACTCAGACTCAGACTCAGACTCAGACTCAGACTCAGACT
>JACXGJ010001404.1:15976-35858 GCA_016801105.1 Esox niger | reverse complement strand
CGAATGTTAAATCCTTCAGGTGGTTTGGTGACAGGGATAGAACTTTAGTGTCCACAAATGCAAAAACGTCTCTGACTCCCAGGCACTCTTTCCTCAAGCTGGTATCACTTCCATTTGTTTTTGTTGCATATTCTCTCTACAAAAGTAGCAGAACCACAAGTAGGAGCGAGACCAGAGTGGCTGTTGCCAGGTTGTGGGGACCTCTGTTGTTTTGGACCCGGGGAGTCCTGGGAGAGTTCTGCTTCAGTTTGCTGGGAGGAAGGGACTTCAGATCCTCCAGGGCTCCGTAGGCCGCCATGGAGAACTCCGGGTCACCGGTGGTGAGCAAGTCAAACACACAGGACTGGAAGTACACATCCTCCACGTGCAGGGTTTCCCTGCATTTGGCTGTGGCCCTCTCCACTGTGTATACCTGATGTGGGGGCTGTAGGGGCGCCAGCTCCGAGTTCGACCCGGAAGTGGGGGGATGTGGACGAAAGGGCTGGCGCCCCAGCATGTGCTCCTTGATGAGCTCGTTGCGTGGGCATCCATGCAGACAGAGCTGCAGCCCACTGTTTTCCTCAGAAAAGTCTAGGGTGTCCTCCGGCATACGAATGGCGAAGGTAAGGTAGCGCCCAACACGACGCACTATGATTGACGTCCCGATGTAGCGGGCCTGGATCTTCACAAGACGGCCTCCGGAGGCGCCCTTGTCCACGATCCACAGACTGCCACCCTCCCCGCCACTTCGCGTGCCATCCTGGAAGGCAGAGGGCAGGTCCTCTGTGGTGGCCTGATAGACCTTCTGTTCTGTACAGCCATGGTAGGATTTAAAGATCACCGTTATCTGAAAGGTACAAAGAAGTCAGTAAATTAAAGGCTACTGGAAGCAATGATAAGCACATCCTTTCGTCTATGCTTTCTACGATACGGGAAGGTAAAATCGGTTTCAAGCAATGTCTTTCATACCAGCACACAGCTAGCTTAAAAGCCAAGTGGCCATCTATGCAGCAGAAGAAGCCTTTAACAAGTGTAATACCATTCTGAGCCACTGTGTGTCAGCAGGCCCATAACTTTTGGCATCAGCAGTTTTGTCAACTTACTGTGTAACTGTTGACCCAACACAAATAATGATCTAGTCCTACTTGTATGTGATCCCACAGGAACCTGGGTGATCTAAAACAAATATAATTGTGACATAAATGTTTGGCTTCATACACTTTCTTGAGACACTAGGCTCGAACAAACCCGGCTGTATGACCCAGAGGCCCGATCGGGCCCATAAATCTGAAATACCAACTGCCACAGTGCCAGGGCTCTGACAACACCGGCGTGGAGACTAGGTTTTCAGCAATAGGTCAACATTTTCCTTAAAGCTGTTTGTCAGTGGTGGCTCCAGTATAGGGGATATTGCACTTCACTCAAAATGTTTCGACAGTTAGAAATGTACCCAATTTAAATGGACATTGGGTGGACGCAGGGGTTTGGTGTAGGCACGCTGACTTACTGATTTACGTTTACCCTCAGAGTCTCAAAATTATATATTCATTTTCCACCCACAACTTCAGTTTGTCTTCCATAAAAAAATTTCAAACCAGACACTCCAGCATTGTGCACTGAGTTGAAGAATTTTAAGGATTTCAAATCCCCCTACACTAGCTTTAATAACCTGAAGCAAACTTGCAGAGCATATTCATCAGGGTGAACATTTTCAATCTTATTTGTGACGCTTTAGTCACAGAAACAATCATTTGTGTTTTTGCTTATAATTGTTATTAGGTTAAAATATCATGATACAGATTCTCTAAGGAAGTGTGGTAAGATAGGGGAGCATAAGAGACCATCCTCATTAGGGTCTACTGAGCACTGTATTCATTCAGGCAGTGGCCTCAGCTAAAGTACAGCCTTCTATATGAATGTAGCCAAAAGGGAACGACAATCGTTCAATGATCAGATGCTTTGCAGAGTTACCCCTGAATGATTAGATAAACACAAGAATCTGGTAAATATTTGACTGCACTGATAGCAGTTCAACAATTGTGAGTGTGAATGTCCCATTGTCCCCTCACTGGTCTTACCTTGCTAGTGGCAGTGGCGCTAGACCCCAAGACCACAGGAACATTGGTCACCTGCACGGACAGGAAGCGGTTATCGATGAGGGGCCAGGCCCCTTCCACCTTGCATGTCTGGAATTCATCACGGAATGTCCGGAGGTGCGGGTCCCCAAATAATCCACAGTGGGCGTACTTCTTCCCTTGGCCGGCAACGCCCGACGCCAGGATGTGGCTCTCATAGTCGCACAGCTCCGACACGGCCGGCCTGGAGGTGCTCGGGGCCCTGGCCCAAGAGGTGGGCCCGTCGCTGGAGCAGTTGTGTTGAGAGAAGAGCTCCTTGATACGGAACACGGCCGAGTGGTAGACCAGGTCACCTCTGCAGCTGCGCGCCGTGCGCCGGGTACACAGGGCATAGGCGCGCAGGGCGATGCAGTAGTCCACATCGGATGGGGAGTCCTCCTGGAAACCACTAGAGGGCGAGGTAGAGGTCACGTATTCCGCATTGCACCGCTGGATCCGGCACTGCTGGCAGTGTGCTGTGGAGGCAAAAAAAAAACAGGTGTTATGGGTTTATCATCGCTGAAGTCACCAACAACCCACAGCAACAGGTGGTCAGAAACATTAAAATTAAAATGCACCAGTCAGCCCACACAGGTATAGTACCAGACGCTGTATAATAACAAAATAAGTCATAAAATATCTACTCCAATTTACCCTCACAGAAATAACAGTATTTCACTACTGGAGGAAGCCATTCTGTGTAGTTTGCTTAAGGGTGTTGAATGTGGTTTGGCCGTTTCTGGGCCAATAGAGGGGCATTAAGGCACATGGCACAAGCTCACGGTATATAGGGCTGAATTCAGACCCAAGTGGAATCGCACAGAGACGTGCTTGTTCAGCACTGGAACTACAGCTGGCCAAGGCAAAGACGCAAGAGAGCAATTCATGGTAACAGAATTGAGCTGAATATGTTTTCACATTTGAGTGATATAAGAGTTTAAGAAATCAACTCAATTCACAAAGAACAATCTATTTGACAATCACTGCACATTTAAACCAGGGTAACAGAATGACCGTTTATAACATCATTCGGTCACCAAAATGTGCATCTAAGGGGTGTTTTCCCCAGACAACAATTTGACTAACCCCAGTCAAGGACTAAGAAGAATTTCTGGTGGAGGTTTTCATTTGACTTTCAAGTATAGACCAACATAAGTCTTAACCCGTGACTGGAAAATGGTGGACCGGATTCACAGACACAGATTTAGCCTAGTCTAGGACTAAAACAAACCAATCTCAGTGGAGTTTCATATTGAACCTTTTTTTGTCCTAGACTAGGCTTAATGCAGAACGGGCCCATCATTTCCCAGTGCTGGTACTGCAGGCTCTATGCATAAATATACCAATCAGAATAACAGAACAGGTTGCTCAATCTGGATGCAAAGCTTGTGGTATTCTCCACTTCTCAGGTAGACTTTTTAGCAGGCTATAACAAATCCCTCCCAGCAGATAACACCTCCATCATGTAGCTGCCTACAACCAAAGAGATCAAACACACTGCATTGAATGGGGAGAAATAGGAACATTTTAATGCCCATACCTGTAATATACACATGTAACAAATGCTTAATAATCTCAGGTTTCTCCATGTCTCATGGCAAAATGTGTGGAATTGCAGGATTTAATCAGAGTCAACCAAAAAACTGGTTTGTATTCAAACTAGGGATGTGTATCCAGACTTGCAATACTAAATTGTGGTATTAAGGAATATGATGACAGAGTAAAAGTTTACATGGTTCAATAGTTGCATAGGGCAGTACTACGGTCTGAATATTACAGTCTAATAAATACTGCTTTCTGTGTACAGGCCTCCTTTAGTACATCTCTAAAATATAAAGAAGTGAACATGTACCTGTTGCTTAAGTTTGATAGGGTTTTCTTCTTCCCCACGCCAGGAAAAACATTATAAAACCAAATGACAGGATTTCAAGATCTCTGGTTTCTTAGCCCCATAAAAAACATTTCCCAAAACAGCATGACCACATTATACCGTAAAAGGTTTGGTTAACAGATCAGAAAACCACGGGGACCACCCCTCCAACAAAAGAAACAAAACACAGCACACTGGAAGCAGCACCACATTTGCATCAAAACTGAGATCGAGCGTCGTAGGTCAAAATGCATTCTACATATATTCTATAATATATATATATATAGACGTTTGATCAGTATGCTCTTATTCAGAGGAAGCTAAAACTAGCATGTCGGTAAGTAATTAAATATATTAGAGACAGCCACATGTCACATTCATATACAAATAAATCTCTCTAGAAAGCACTTCTCATCTTCAATTTATGCTTTGGGGACAAACTACTTTGCCCGTTTTTGAGAATCAGTGCGTATACAACTATCAACAACGATCAATCTAAACATGCAATTTATGGTCAGTCTTTGACAAAAGACTGAAGGAGACCCATGAGTAGCAAACATGGGAAAGATTCACAATCAGAATAGAACATATTTGCATATCTACCAAAAATATTAAAATTGCCTTGAGAGTAAAATGGGAACTAATCGGGAGAAGTGGGTGGGTTTTATACGTAAACAAGACCAGCACAGAAAACACACTGGAATGAACCAGCAAGTAAGGGTCTACGATGAAAATAAATAAACCACCATGTCATCTCGGAGAAAGTGCGAAAAGAATTGTAAAAAGTGCATTTTTCTATTCGTAAGATATTAGAATGCAGTGTCCGACATTAAAACAAAGACTTCGCACTGCACCATATAACAAAACGATTTGACCAAAAAACATTCACGTCTCAAATCCCTTTATTTCTTCAAACTCCTGCAGGTGAAACTTGTAGCAATTACGCGTTTTCAAAGACATTCAAATGTTTTGAAAGTGACAAATCAAATCCCCACCAGTACAAAATTCATTTTAGTAGATGCATGTTTTGGCAACAAGGTATCTAAACGCCAGATAATGTATCCACATTCACACAAAGCACCGGCAGGGGATTTCTTTTTTGGGGGGGGGGGGGGGGGGACGTTCAGAAGCCGAGCTGTCTGACTGACCCCCATGCATGGTAACAAATGAAGCGTGAAAGTAAGAACAAAATACATCAAACTTTTCATTTTACAAGGTAAAACTAAAATAAGAGAGCAATCGAAGCGTTAATACTGATTAAAAATGAACTACTTAATTTCAAATATGCTAATTTAAAAAGTGAAGTGAATAGGCTAGCAAGCTAAATGCTAATGCTTTTCATTACATTAGCAAACTTCTAGTTACAGTTTTCGCTTAAGTCTTCCACTGGAAATGCTTTATAACTAGGTACGGTAGCGGCTGTGAAAGAAAGTGACCATATAAAGATTACTCGTTATTACATTACAGACTTAGCGGATTTAGTGAACTCCCAAAACTTTGGCCAAAGTAGTTCGTGTTGTTTAGCTAGCCAGGTTGCTACAAGAGCCTGTTGTCTCGCGACGAACTGCCTGAAGTGTTTCAGCGGACAAACTAATGTACACAGTAAACTAACGTTTACTCTCTGTCTAACCAATTTTACCTGTAGAATAAAAAATATTTGGCTAACTAAATAAATCCCAAGGACTTGATTTAGTTCATAACTCGTTATCAAGTTAGTTAGATGTGTCAACACACATGAGGGATTTGTGGACATTTCTAACGCATCTCTCGCACCATAGCGCAGCAGAGAAAGTATTCCCATCGTTCCGAGTGTAGGAATTTTCATGCACACAAGAGAACACACATGATGAATGTTACCTGGTCGGAGCAGCAGCGAAAGTATAACCATCGTAAATGTAATACAGTTCCAAAGCTGCCGCTTAGCCAAGTTTTGAGGTCCGCTTCTCCCCATGCCAATCCATTCAGTTAGAATGGAGTTCTTCGACTGCTGCTCATCGACGCTGTAGCTGCGGGAAATTAGACAAAAATTCGTATCCTTTGCGAAGCGCTGTCATTCAAAAGGGGCCCAGTCATCAGGGCGGCTCTACATGGGTGGGGTCTAAGTAGACGAAGCTGAGAGGTGGCTGTTGGCCAATGAAATACTAATTATTCGTTAACCACTTGATATTTACATATGCATGTTGTGGCAATCATGTGACATTGGGACTAAGCCAATGGAAAGTGTCTCTAAAGACAACGAAGGCGGTGAGAAATGTTTGTTGTTGTTGTTGTTAGGCAATTGTAAGTACTACCTAGCCAGCCCAAAATTATACTTTTTCTCACGTCTAAGTCATTACATTTACACATAAAGCATGATGTTTGCAGCCTACAAGATTTATTTCAAAGGCTGAAATAAAAATATTTTAGGGTAGAGTTTGAGATAGGGGTTCTTTCCACATCACATGCTCCTCTGCACTATAAAGAATGCAGCTGTGGCAGTGGTCCTGTTTGATCTCCCTGGGGCTTAACAGAACTGGAGGGCAAATGGTCCAATGTAAACAACCCTTTTGTTTCTCTCTACTTAAAGCGTTACAATACTTTCCCTATCTGCTAAAGAAATTCTCACCCATTTGAACAATGGTGTCTTAACTTTGCTATTCTTGTTAGGTGTTACATATTAGTACATTACTCAATGATTGAATAGAATTCTGGCGTGGTTAGGTGAACTTGTCATGTCAAGATACTATTCTCACTTTGCTGTTATAAGAAAAACATGCCATACATGTTCAGAGGTCATCTTCAATAAAACATACTTATGAGATTATATATTTTCCCCTGCATGTCAGCGAGCCACCTATCAGGGCCACAAATTATATCTATATCTGTAAATATGTCTTTTGCCCTATAGTATTCCATTTCCAAAGACAAATCCACAGGCAGCTTATCATTTTAAATCTCAAAATACAGGAGAAAAACTTTCCATAAATTATTTTCTCTCAACTAACTTTTCTGTCATTATGTTTTTATTACAATTGTAGTTAACAACTTGTATGTTATTCTTTCTCCCTTTGGCCTACTTTCCATCCCTCACCTCAAACGACAAATTGTCTTTCGTTTGCACAGCTGCAAGCAGGACCATCTGCATGGAGCAGCACTTATTGAGTTTAGCAGGGGAACCACTGGGTTTTACTGTATTGTCGTTACAGTGTTTCTGTGGTTTTTATGTCATGTAAATAAAGAAATAAATATTATCCCTATCCAATATTGGTATGGACCTAAAGAAGACCAACAAACATAATTCTGCATAACTCTGTGATTGTGTTTAAAACTGATCGTTTTCTTACAACTTGAACATTCTGTGCACCAGGCTGCAATACTCTTCTGACTTTATTAGAAGCAACTGAACCCAGATAGTCATTGGATCAGTGGTTTCTCCATACACAAGCTGGCGCTGGGCCATACAATTGTGTGATTCAGGTGCTCTGTCAGTCTTGTGAAAGGTCCTCACAGTCCTTGTTGATGTGGGGTTGATAGTAGAGGGGGAAATGAAGACAGCTCAACCCAAGTGGAACGTTTGGATTGTTCTGTTCTACTAGAAAGGCCTCCTCTGTCACAGAAGAACCACTGTGCCAAGTCTGTCCCCAGAGGATCAACATTACTGTGTATGTTCAGCTAATTTTGGGCTTGATCTGATCTCTACTAGTGATTAAATATATTTTTGCTGCAAAGTACTGAGATACTAGTAAAGCATGTGCATTTATTCCTAACAAAGACTGTATCTCACCTGCCAAAATGCTTCTCTTCAGGATCTGTAGACAACATTTCCTGCATGAAAAAAAGTTGAATTAGTAATTGAACAGAACTGTGATGGCAAAATATGTAAGAATAAAATAAATTTAGACAAATTCTGAGTTGCATTCTCAAAAAAGCAATTAATTGGACAGTACTTTTCAATTTAGTTTTCTCTGTAGTCTGCTTGAACTCAGTTACAAATTATTATCCAGCTTCTCCTGAATAGATTTAATTAATTTAGATTGTGTGGTCTGTTGAAGAAGTGATATGCCTATGCCATCATTCAAGCACAGTTCAATGAAGCAAACAGTTAATCCATCCAGGTGGATTGACCAGATGAATTCTTCACATGAAAGAGACCCCCTATAAATGGTCCACAGAGCTTGATGGGCAAAGAAAAAGTAATTTCCCCCGCCTTTTCCTTCTGAGCATATTACATTGCATGACCCAGCAAATATGCATATGCTGCTTCTCAAAATAAAGGCAGAGAAAATTACTTGAATGTATCAGGTAAAAAAGAAGTCTGAAGCCTGTACACTTCTCTTGACACAGAATCACTTGTTCTAATACAATAGAAAAATGAGGTCAGTCTGGTAAAATTAGCCATCCGGCTCACTGCAGGCCTGAATGCCAGGCCAGTGAGAGGGAATGGCTGGGCTCCATTTGTGAGTTGGAGAAACAAGAGAAACGATGAAAGAGATCGGATTTACATATTTGACAAGAAGAATGAATAGGGATTGGAAGAATTATATTACATAAGAGGGAAAAAAAAGGATGAAAAAAGTAATAAACACATGGGTTTTAAAGAGTGGAATGAGTATAGAACCTAGACGGAGGGAACGGGCTTGAAGAGTCAGACACAGTGAAAGAAGGTTCCCCAATAATCTGGCAATTTGCAGAAGAGAATGAGAAAGCGGCTATGTCTCAGACTGTTAGGAGGAGTGTGCAGGAGAGAGGGAGAGAAAGGGAGAGGGATTGGGTTTCCTCTGACTGTGTGTCTAGGCAGTCCACATGTTCCTCATTAAGGTCCTCACACTGTGGGACCAACTCCACACCGTGCTGCTTGTTTTTGTTATTAGGCCCATTGCGCTGTGGTCTGAATAAAACCAGACAACTGGGCCAGTGCTTTAGACTGTCTCCTCTCTCCTGAAAACCTGTACAACCCAGTACACACTGGACCTCCTGTTAAGAGTCATCTTTATATAAAGCTAAACTGTAACCTGAAAATATGTTAATACTAATTTTGTCCTTTGACACAGTTCCCAGATTATTTGTAATCCATAATATGATGTATGTGATTGAAGTCTGAAGTGGAAATTGGTCTAATTTGGTTTTGAGGGGCTCCTGTCTGAGGTGAAGTGTCTGTACCTTGTATGTGTGAGTCTGAGTGAGCTGCCGTAGGAAGGACGTGACGGCATGGTGCAAGGCAGGCCACTCGCAGAGAAGGGACTGCTATCTGGATCTAGATAAGAGATCCAGTGGTGTGAGTGTGAATGGAGCTACCCTGATAGTATCTCCTCTCAAGGATCCCACTTATGGGCCATGATTGATACCTGACAGAGCACAGAGGGGGAGCTTTGCTATGTTTTTCTAGCTGCTTGCAGCTCTTTAGGAGGCCATGCATGCATCTGTTTACAGTGTTTTGGTGATCTACGTGCCTGAGTCAACACAAGTTGTCATCAAGAAGCTGTATGTCTCCCTTTAGAGTAATTTTACTCTAAGTCATGGGGTAACTGGTTTCTAATTGCCAAAATGTCCCCAGAGAATAGTAATGTTTAAGTATTAAATCAAGGTTGCATAGACACAGTGTTGATCCTGAGAGTAGATCAAACAATATTGATGTCTTGAATAGGAGGCTACAATTATATGTATATATATATATAATGTGATCTATAAGTTATGAAGTTCAGAATGAAAAAACTGAATGTGTAGTGGCCGGCTAGCAATTTATTCAAATAATTAAAAAAAAAATTCGAGATAAAAAAAATATACACACATCTGTTAGTATCCGCCTATGTATTTCTTTGGTTTGCAATTCAACAAAACCAAAAATTCGGAATAATTGACTAAATCTTACTCTGTTTCCATAAAGATATTGTAAAATGTCTCAAACAATTATATTGGCACCTTCTTAAAGTAGTTAGAAATAATTTCAAGCAAGTGATTCTCTTTTACCCTGGAATTGAACCTGTAATGAGTTGCAGGTGCCTGCAATATGAAAATCACTCATTCAGCACGTTTGAATAGAGAAAATGACTAATTCTGCTATTTTCTGTCACTGTGTGTCCTTCACTGAGCATGCAGAAAAGAAAGAAACCCAGGAGAGGTAAAAACACGTGTAGCAAGTGTAGAACTTGATGTTTTTTTCCCCACTGTACATAATGTTGTCCAGACATTTATGTCCCATGTTACTGTAGTCAAACTCCCTGGACAAGGCCACAAGAGAAAAGTTGATGGAAGATCACCGCAAAAATATTGTTTGAGTAGTGGAGAAAGCACCTTGATCATCTGCCGCACATATCTAAGCTGAAATTCAGACACAAGATACGATAGTTTCAACTCTCACCATCCGTTGCCAACTCTGTGAAAGAGGGTTTTATGCTTGGAGACCTGTTGGGAGAGAAAAATAAGAAACCCTGCCTGCAATCTGCCAAAACACACCGAAACATGCCACAATCTTTCTAGGACAATCTCCTGCGGGCATATGAGACAGAATTAGAGCTTTTGGTACAACCCCCCATCTTAATGTTTACAGAAAACAAAATGAAGGCTTCAAAGAACATCTTCCCAAATATGAAGGAATTTCGGTGATACTTTGGGGTTGCTTTGCTGCCTCTGGCACTGGGCTCATTGATCTTGGGGATTGGCATCATTTTAGAGACAAACTATTTTGGTAAATTCCACCACATTTTTTGTGGATTATTTGAACAAACTGCAAGGGTCCCAATATGTTTGGACACAAGGGTGAATACAAATCACAGCCTTACAGTTACATCACCCAACTCTTTAATCACCAAACAAATGTTGTTTACACAATGCCAGACTCAGTCCTGAAAAAGTGGATGGTCAATTGACAGGTAACCTTAGATTTTGACATCTCAAGTGGGTTTTTCCTGCGCAGACGAAGATGATGGACCTGATAAAAGCTGAGCGGAATATGGACCGACCTCTGATCCTTGCCCAAAGGAAGACAGTGCTGCCTGACCTTGCCAATCATAGTGAAGGGAGTCTCACCTATGACCCTGAAAAACGTGTGTATCTGCCAGGTGAGTCAAGAGCCAGTAAGCTCCCGGGCCTCTGAGGTGGAGGGTGTGTGGGAGAGGATTAGGAAAGGTGTGTGTAACATTATGCAAGCAGATCAACACTGAAGCTTCCCTAATCTTTCAACTGCCATCTCACCACCAAAAGTGCTCTGCCTGCCCTGTGTTCTCTTTCATTAGTTGAATGGGAAAAAACTAAACCCAGATTGCACGGACAGTGACAGATAGGTATGACACTGGAATAATCTGTCTTGTTGAATTTTTTTTGTGACTATGCTGCTGGATGAAGTGGCGGAGAACTCCACGGAGAAATGCATGTTGTCCAAGCATCGCCTGGAGTGCAGGGAGACATTGTCAGTAGGGATTTCCTTGTTCTCACCGCACCTTAGTGACCTCCTCTGGCAGGAATGGCGCCCGCCATAGCTGAGGTCCGCAGTTTTTACAGGCCTCACATTCTCTGATCTGTTTGAGTTGTACAGTGTGGAAAAAGTCTAAATCTCTTGGCGTGATGCGTATAAGGATAACATGCCACAATATTCAACTCCCTAACACGTTCAGAGTTGCTGCTACAAAACAGGATTGTAGGTATAATTTCATACCACTAAAGTACAAAATGCACATTTACATATACATAATATATTACATAACCAGCTCTTTCAGTACTATATAATCCCATTTGTACTATTTAAGCATGTTGCAACCTGATTTGATTTTGATAGCCTTGCTAGAACATGCTTGGGCTTTCCACTCCTAAAATCTTATGACACCCCTTCCACATCTAGACACCTAGGGCAGGCTGAATAGCAGAGACAGGTAGCCAACAAATTGCTTTGTAATGACTTCTGACAACACTCTTTCCGACTGGAAATTACGGACAACTCACTCTTACAGGCTTTACCAGTTAATAAAAAGATACATGCCACATATCTTTACAGTTTACAAGCCTTCAGAGTGGATATCTGTTGACTTGTTTACGGACTAACTGTATAAATAAATAAATATAGGTAGATTTTGTCCAATTAAAAATATTGACACATTGTTCACAAGTAATTGGATCCAATGTATTTTTATGTTCTATTCATAAACCTTTTAACCACAGACTTCGCCACCTATGTAAGTTTAGTGTTTCCTACATTAACAGGATAGGAAGGTGGAGAGAGGGATGTGGGCTGTGTGTTAGTTAGACCATTTGTCAAGAAGGCAAGTTCTCTCAGCCGGAGAGTCAAAGCCTCCCGCATCTGCCCCATGCTGTCACCACAGATCCTGGGATTCCTCCTCTGTTTTTCTTTTTGTACTACAGCTCTCTTTTTCTTTTCTTGTGAAACTGTAAACCTTTGACTGAGTGCAATGACACCTATCCATGACCTATCAACAGATGGGTAAACGTTAAGAAAACATAATGGTTAAGACATTAGGGAAACATTTTCCTCTTGTGCCCATCTCCATATAGTTTCCTTCTTTGCCAAACACCTATCAAAAACGTATGCACAGGCCTACAATTACAACCACAATCATTTTTTGGCCTCACTGTTGATCAATTTAGCTGAATGTTTTTGACAGTAAAGTAAAGTAAATAGCTCACATTTAAAAACTTGTGGGGCAAATCCTACATTGTATATTTCTTTGCATTTCTAACCTAGTCCCATTGCCATGTGCGCTATGACTGGAGTGACTTGGCATGAACCCAGAGATATTTGTGGGATCAATTATAAATGATTGCATATGTTGCATATATGTATTATTTATTTGTATATATTTATACAGTTTACAACATTTTCATAGTGATTACCTGTGGGAATCAGCCCCTTACTCCAGTACTAGCTGTGCCACATTAGAATAGATGGACATGCAAATTAGTCTACATATGTAGTTTACTGATCCCTGTTCATCAAGATTTTCCTCTGAGACATGGAAAGAAGGCTTCTGTGTAGGGAAAAAATCCACACAAATCAGGGCTGATTCGCTGAATACAATACATGGATACAGCTTTGTCAAATGTAAAAAATGTAGTACCAGCACTTGGAAAAATATATTACTTTTCTCAGTTTGAACAGATTTTTACAATCACTCTAAAGAAACAGCACAGTTATTCACATTCATGTTCATGTAAAAACATGTTGGCAAACATGTTTATTATTGACTATTGGTTTGGCGAAAGGGCCAAATAGTTCAGATGGACAAAAGGAGGAATTTTACTTTTTCTTTTACTGTATAGCAAAGACAGAAACTGATTAAGATACAAAACGGCCAACTGTGTTGACCCTGACCAGAGCTACGGTTAACATTTTTACAGTGTCTGTCAGCAGCAAAGTCCACATATTAGAGTGTGTCATGGACCAGTATACTGCACCCACTTTTATGCACAGTTTTTTCTTCTTCGGTACAGCACATGTCACTGATTGATAGTTGGAAAAAGTGAGAAAATTAAACTTACCTTGGATTTGTATGTGTGTAATGTAGTATGCTGTATGGGCAGTTGGACCTGGCAGAGGCAGTTAACCCACGTTCCCTTGCAACCTCAACTGGTGGACTAAGTGCTGTGCTGCTATACAGGGGGAGATAGCTGGGAATTAAAGCATATGACAACAGCTGTCCGTTAAAAGAATCAGCACTTTGATTAGAGAAGGTTCGGTGCTGAGCAATGTTCTTTAATTCCTACATATCTGGGTAGGGCATTTGCTGAAGAAAAAAAAGAATAGAATGGAAAAATATTCAAACACACAAGCACTTGAACACACCAACGACACGCACGCACAGATATAGCCGCACATACTAACTCACACTCATAGACATTCATTGGCTTGACAACATGTGTCGCATTTGGACGGCATCCCATATTCTCAAAAGGCCTTCGAGGCAGACAGACGCAGTGGTGTAGACGGCCGTGCACTAGTGTTAACGGAGCATGTGTCCTGCTGTGCAAAATGAATGAGAGCTCTGTCTGTTTGTCATGGTCTATCCTCCATTGCATTCTCTCTCTCTGTCACACCTCCCACCACAGCTTTCACACTCACACCGATTTACAAGTAACCGGTCTGAGAACAATGCAATCATATAGCACACTTAATTGATTACACTACCATCTTTAGCATTTTCAAGGAAAATATATATATTCATTGACAATGATGACAAGGAAAAGATAGCTGCACAGCTTAATTCCTGTAAGACATACTGTAGCTCGCTGAAACTTGGTTGCCATCACCAAAACACATTCAAGGGCAAAGTCTATACTTTTCCTCAGATCCAATTCTTTTATGTGGTTCAGACTCAGACTGTAAGCATATGAACAGCATTCACAAGACAAGATTGATCATGTGCAAAGGCCCCATAAAATGTGTTTGGTTATCAGTTGGTTGTTCCAAACAGACTGAGGTGATGGGAGTGCGATTAACCTTGCCAGGCTGCCTGTGCATGGTAGCTGCAGGATAGGGCTGTGTTACGGCTGATTTATGAGATCTGGAGCTGCCAGAAGGCCTCAGGCAGAGAGGGAGAAAATGGGAGAATGGCCTTAGCTCCAATCTAACTAACAGTCTACAGGAAATTGACTGAATGCTGACTGTGCCACAGAGACAGCTGTTTACCAAACCTGCAAATTCATTGCCAGGCCATAACAAAGTTATGGAAAATATGAGTATTTGTTCCTATTGGTTTGTTGTATTGCTCTAAAACGTTGGGCATACATTTTATTTGACACTTATCTTTCAATACAAAACATGCAAAATATCCCTTGGATACACATTTTTATAGTGAAAATGTACATTTTTCATCTGTCACCTTCCAAAGTATTGAACACAAATACTTGCGGATATTGAGGTCCATACATGAATGTGTAGCCCATGTGAATTTTAGACATGTGAACGGTGATGTTGGTGGTCAAAGGGCATTTCCCATTGTTGACAGGAAGCAGATATTAAGTAAGTTAAGGCTAATTCTCTGTGACACAAACAGAAAGCTGAATATAGTTGTAAACATACTACCATAAAATAGAGAACTCATGTTAGTTAATGCACTAACAGCTAGTTAGGGAGCTAGCTTTCGGGGAAACATATTCAAAGTGGGCTGCACTGGTCATCTATTCCCTTTGGTTTAATATTAAGTTGGGCCTGCAGGCTCAGCTACAATGTTAGCAGGCTACTATCCATTCCTGTCAATCTTCAGCCCATTGGTCCACAAAACTTTGAAGTTATGGCATGGAATTTCATTTGGGTCTTTGTCCTATAACACTATTTGAACTGTCAAATTAATGGTTTTAATTTGATGTTATAAAATAACAAACATTTATTAGAGAATGCTGTGTGCTGTTATAGGCAGGATAGCTCATGTTAGCTTTTGCTTGGTATCAATATGAAACCAAAGAAATTGCAATAATCTCTGATAATCTTAGCATTCATTTAAATCCATGTCACTATAGTCACTTGCTGTTCTATAAAAGTCAAACATAAGTTCATGAAAATAATTAATAATGTAATGAACTAAACAAGCAAGCTAGACAATTATATGTATAATATTTGGACAGGGCAAGTGTTGTGTGCACTATTTCAACTTATTGCAGAGCTTTGTGAGCTCTGCACTTTTCTAATTTTAAGTGTAAATTCAACGTTTTATTTACATACATATATTATGTTGAGGTTATTAAAATGAAATAACTGTTAGGACAGTTGTACTGACTAGGACCTTAAATGTGGGCGGTTGGACGGGGCTGTGATTTGGAAACATGCGTACAGTTCATGCTGTGTGTACAGGCCCGGCTGCAGTGAAATGAAATGATTGAGGGGGCTTTTTTTTTTTTTTATAAATGAGAGGGCATATCTAATTCATATATCATTTGCAGTTTTTAAACAAATCTGGGGGGCACAGATTCTTTCTGGGGGGGCAATACCCCCTTTTGCTCCACCGTGGCGCCGGGCCTGTGTATGTTCAGAACTATAGTGCAGAAAATCAGAGCATCAATTCAAACATCTTGTAATGCCTTGAAGCAGATATTAATTTCCAATAAAAGGCTATCTAATCCAGTATGCAGTTTTCAAACTTGGGAAATTGCAAAAGGCCTCACAGGCTGTGTTTGCTTCATCCTCATTGTTTTTTTCTCCCAGTTTCAGTCAAATCTTTTGAGTCAGGCAGCTGTTCAAATAGACAGCTGCATTGGCCATTCATTCCGATGGAGGGTTGATTTACAAATCAAGTCAATGTTGTGTTTCTGTTGATCCATTGCTGTTTCTACAAGTAATCCCCTCTCATGCCTCTTTTCTCTTTTCACACACACAAACGCACACGCACATGCACATGCACACACACACACACACACACACACACACACACACACACACAGTAATGCTAGTGTGCGTCTACATACACGCACACACATTCAGACAAAAAGACAAGCACATACTCGCAACTGTCCCTATCAAGGAAAAAGTGTTACTGAACAATTATAGCATGATAGCATGGCGCTATACAGCATTCATATTTTCCAAATACAAAGGGCCCAAATTGGCAAGATGGCATTGGATTTGGAGCATTATCAGAGCCAGAGCCTGTGAGGAGCCATCTAATCTCTTGGCCTTATTGGCCTATGAATGTTTTCCATATCTGCCATGGTGGAGGTATGTGGCCACACAAAGCCCTGCTGGCGACAGAGCGGCACGCGGAAAGGTTAAAAGGAGCAAGGGATGCCAATGTGCGTGTGCCGAGCTCCTGCCACATGCACTCACACATGGGTGTACACACACACACACACACACACACACACACAAGCACACATTCATACAGGGAGGCAGGCACACACAAACGCACAGTTGTCAGGAAAAAGGTTGTCACTTGTCAACATTCTGTAATATGCAGAATCTTCTTGTGAGGATTTGTGAGGAGTTGTGTGGTACTCACAACTATAGCACTACAAGTAATGCACAGATACACACACATGTGGACACACAAACAAACACACACACACACACACACACACCCCCATACCATGCCTCCAGTTGTTCCTTGCTCTCACTGCTCACAGCAGGTGTCAGATGGCCCTGATAGAATGGGGGGTAGGGGTTAGCCTGCTCTGGCGTTAAGAACAGCATTCCTATTGTTTCTAATGTATGTGGAACCCAGGAATGGGATTGAAACATTCATTGGATTATACCCTGGCTCTGCTTGGCTTGCATGAAGTGACAATGTAAATCACAGTTTTATTTTCTTTGGTTTACAGAATGTTGCTTGTAGCCCTTCAAAGACCATAATAAAGAACGTTCGTCATATTTCTTATTTATTAAAAGATAAATTCCAAGAATAAAGAAAAATCTATCTTTCCTAAGACTCCCAACCCTGCTCGCTGTCATTTCTTGTCATCCACCAGCACGCTTTCCAAATTGGCATGTGCATCAGACGCCATGCAGAGAAGAGAGCAGTGGCCTTGGTTCTAAACATCGTCCTCTTTCAGTGGGGGCTTCAACAAATCAAAAACATCCCATGGCTGTCGGGACACATTGTGGACAATGTAACTGAGAGCCTGGGGAGCAGTGATTGTAGAGAGAAGAGGCTATTTGGGTGCCACTCACCCTTGTAGAATAAAAGACCTGGGACTGAGCTGCACTGGGTCCCTTGCATGGCAGCACGATTTGCCAACTGCTCTTTTGTACTCATGTTTATTTTGTGTCCAGACAACAACAGAGGATCTGGCTGTACCACCAAGCACTTTTGACATTCAAAACTCGTATATAGTCGTATACAAATCATAGCATTACGCACATTACTGTCGTCAGGAGAACAACAACAATCGACTGTTTAATCAATTAATTAATGCAATATGTAGATTTGAATTAGAGTTATGATAACACATGAAAATATGTGCATTCTTTGCACTGTAACTGTATCATCAGGGTGATGCACTCCCAGTCATTTGTTATTGGGAGTAGACATTCCTGTCTGTTGTTTTCCGTAAACTTTTTGAATATTATTACTGGGCTCTCCCTGATTTTGTATTCTGCTCTGTCTCCTAAGACTATAAGCAAACAATACATTGTTTCTGACCTAAAAGATGGGCCACATTGCTTCCAATATATAATGCACCCAGGACAGCCTATAACTGATTTTGACAGGTGGATTTCTCAACTGGAAACTGGTGTGAAAAGTTTCTGCTACAGCAGCCCTTCCAGTGGACCAGGGAGGATAAGACAGGTAGAGATTGTCAGATGGAAATGCTGTATTATTTTTATTGTTCTTTTCCTTAACTCTTACACATAAGTGCAGTGATTGCAGGGATAACGGAACAATTATCCCTCCAGCCCCCCTCAACTCTAGCTCTTCCTGTCCACCACATGTGCCATGTGGTCATTTCTCAGACGGGAAATAGAGAGAGGAGCTGCCAATCACCATGATAAATGAGCTCCAGGTTTGTTCTGATGACAGGGGCCTAGGCTAGGCCTTGTGTACTTGGAGATAGCTTACTTGGCCATCGCATCACCATTCACATAGTTCAAAGCAGTGAAGAATAGCATATTTGTCATCTCACATATACAATATATTGAATTCACTCTGAATGTTTTGTGGATACTGGTTACCACAGATAACAACAATCAACTATTTAATCAAGTACATCTAATAATTAAAGTTGCATCGAACACCACCCCGGTACCCCTCTGTATTATGACACGTGTTTATAATCGGCCAAGTGAGATTATGTGCTATTGCAAACCTTTTCCAGCTCCTCCAAATCCTCTTCCAGACTGGAGCATTACACTAATAGCAGTCTGCTAGGAGCACTGCGTAATTGACTGGGCTCATGTGCTCTGGAAAGCGAGGGCAGGGGCCAGAGGCATCAAAGCTCCACTGATCACTCCTCGGCCTACACACAAACACACAAGGGGAAGTGAAAACTGAAGCAGATGTGATAGCAAAGGCCGGACAAGAATGGCCAAATGGATTTCCAATCTCTGGCTCCACCTGTTAATATTTAAAAAACAATGGGAAAGGGTGGAGAGAAAAAAAGGAAGAAAAACAAAAAGCAACGCTGAGGTGACATCATGGATTATTAAGGTGGGGGCGGGGCTATTCAGAGGCCAGCAGCTTGCCTGGCTTGGCAGAGAACGGCCCAGGAAACTGTGCAAGAGGCAATTTGAGAAGCTGAGATTTTAGAGTCTGCAGCTGTGCTTTAGTTTTCTCTAAAGCACAGCTGTGACACTCCCAACTATTCACCTCTGACCTCTCTGTTTACCTGAGGAGCAAAGAAGAGAAAGAGAGAAACTGACGACAACTTCTGTTCAATGCATTTACACCATCAGTCACGTGCTGTATGGCTGAAGACGTTTGAGATGCAACCCTTTGAATCTATCCATCAGCTTTCCATGTTATAGCGTTGGGTATGAGAACATCTTGAATTGTGAGATTAGTTTCCTTTAACTTTGTCTGAGAAGTTAATTACACTTCTGTATGAGCAGGTTGACAAAAGCCAAGAAACTACTCAATAATGCAGATACTGCGTCTGGTCACCATACAAAAGGAAGTATTGCATAAACTGAGAAGTTCTGCTTGACCAGACCCATCTTCAGCTGCAGCATCAGGAGCTCCATGGGTCATGAAGGACCTGGCAAAGTAACTCATTCCAGAAAGAGAATCTTGGCCTTTTGAAGTACTAGATAATCATTTGAATGTGGCTGTGTGTGTGTGTGTGTGTGTGTGTGTGATGTCAAACATAGGAAATGTATCTCCACATCTTTTTATCTGCTGTGTTTAAAGTCGCCAGATTGTGAGCCCTTTGAAATGGAACTGGCTTCAGTGTCATTTCTACAGCTCCCCTCAATTAAAATCCGTAGCTTCTCTTAAACTAAGAGAAGCGCTCAGGAATGTTCTTCTGTGGGACATCTGCCAAGCATCGTGACCCCCCCCCCCCCCCCCCC
>JACXGJ010001404.1:0-15876 GCA_016801105.1 Esox niger | reverse complement strand
CCCCCCCCCCCCCGAGAAAGGAACATCTTGGTTCGCACCAATCTCAGGAGAAAATGTGGCACCGGTCCGAGGCCTGAGCTCTGCACAGCGGCCCTTTTGTAGCCAGATCACAACCAGATGTGCCAAGTGTGTCCAAACAGGAATGACTGCATGTAGGCAATTTTCTGCAATTTGTCAGATTTTAGGGTTCACCCCTATACCTCCAGATCGACAAATACAAACTTCAGAGCCAAAACAATAATTTGAAACACACAGGCACCCTAGAGAGAGCTGACTCTCCCCCCAAGCAAAGTCATGATGAGAGAGATACAATATACCAAATAGGCAGACAAGACAAAGCCTGCTGTATTGAAAAATAACCACCCAGATCACACACAAGCATTACTGCATCAACTGGAACAGATGCTACGTGCAAGACACCACATAGTTTACCTCCTGAGGTTTAATTTTTAGAAGAGTCAAAATTCACACACACTAAATCCATCACATAAAACATATCAAAAGGGAAAACACAAGCAAAAACAAACAGAAAGAAAAATAGGTTAGAAAAAGCCGCCAGTTCCCCGGACAGAATCTTTTCCCTGGACAGCTCGTGAATTATAACCCAAACGTTACAGGAGGCTTTTGCCACAAGACCATTTAAGACATGTTCTCTCACCTTCCCCCATCTCCTTTCTACGTAAATATTTTCAAGAAGTATAAAAGAGCTGGACTCAACTAATAATAATCACATTTTCCTAACTGAGAGAGGTGGGGGAAAGAAAGTATTCTTTGTTGCCTGTACCCTGTTTAGGCCTCTTTCATAGGAAATTGAGGGCAGTGTCTCCTCTTTATGGCAGCTGTGAAACGTGTCAGCTCTAGAAAGATGTGGGGGAGACGGAGAAGAGAAAGTGGAGGAGAACTGGGTATGCTAACCCGTCCACACACACAGACGAGCGACCTATACCACTCACTAAGTCTTGCCGAAAAACATTCCAGAACTGTTTTGCCCTTCTTACCTGAACTTGCTGTTGGCTCTGACATGGAAAACTTGCACAAACAACACAGTCCAAGCAACCAACCCACTCTGGCCCCTTGTGTCTGAGAGGAACAAGCCAAGAGAATGCAGTCTGAATTCTGCCAGTACACCTGAGAGTACACCCCACAGTTCTGAGCTCCAGGATTTGGAGAGGCCTACTCTGTCGCTTTCTCCCACTGGCAGTTGCTCCCTGGCAGAATACAGACGTAAGCTTTGTGCTTTCTTTGTTTTTTTGAGGTACCGACATGCCAGTGCAGGGGTAAAGCACAGTCAGTGGTGGTACAGGACCCAGAGCCAGCCCAGACCCAGCCAAGGCACACAGAAGGCAGCGTGCTAACTCTCAAAGGGCCATGTATTACAACCAAGAGGTCAGTCATCTAGACTGATTCTGTTAACTAAGTGCGTTACAGACCGGAGCACATGATCGCCATGCTAACCTGCACATGTGGCAGACATGAATGACTTTGCAGCTCATACGGAGTTTCTTTGTTGCTCTGTTACGTAAACGAATGAGCTAAATTCTATGTAGCAAATCCGCCTTCTTTTGTGCGACTCTGTCATGTGGTTCTGTCACGTTAGTGTCCATTCAACAAAGGGGACACAGACTTTGTCCAAAGATATACATTATTATACATATTGCTGTTAGATATTTGAGATATTAAGGTATAAGTAATCCCCTAAAATAGTAATGACAAACTTTTTTTGTGATAAAATTATAATGCCTCTGGAGAGCAACCAGCTTGACCAGCTGCAGGTGCTTGTCTCCGTTAGCGCGGTTAAAGGCTTTGCAGCTGAAGGAAGGCAGGGAGATGTAGTTTCTTCTTAGGAATGTGTGTGGGTGTGAGAATGGGTGCACTTGGATATACTTTTTTGAGAAGCATGAGAAAAAAAAGCATTGAATTTATGTTCGTGTGTGTGTGTATGTGAGAGTGTGTGTGTACGCGCTCGTTACTGTATGGATTCTGTGGATGTGAGCATGCAAGCGTGTGATTGCAGTGTGTATATGTGTGTGAGTACGCATATTTGTGCATGTTTATGCCATTGTGCTTTAACGATTTCTGGCCGTGAGTGACAGGCACAGTTTGGTTCAGTGTGAGTATGGAAAGCATGTGAGCAAAATTAGCAGTTCACCAGTGTAACATGCTTTGGAAACTGGCACCCAGCAAGGTGTGCATCCATCACTCAGATTATATATTTTTTTGACAGTTTGTACGAGGGGTGTTTTTATATGTAAATGGATGGACATGAACCGTTTGTTTGGGTCGTAAGTGAGTGAACGGGTTCACATCCCTGCAAGCGTTTGCTTGTGCTATTGGTGTACGGTGCAGCTGTTTGTTCACACCAACTGCACACCCTGCCGTTTAAATGTGCAAAAGTTGCACACTCAGAATTAACTATTTACTTTTGTCAAGATATCT
Organism: Esox niger; assembly: GCA_016801105.1. Lineage (NCBI taxonomy): Eukaryota > Metazoa > Chordata > Actinopteri > Esociformes > Esocidae > Esox > Esox niger. Next base: position 13,440 of record JACXGJ010001404.1, on the reverse strand, counting down.
TGAAATGTTCTTTCAGTCATGCTCACAGCATTATGACATACTGGCTATGTAATGGATAGTTTAGCTCTACTTTGTTTTAATATATTATATTAGGGCGGATATTTAGGAAAGAAGAAGCGCACTAAGGAACGCTGAGTAAACAAATATGGCATGACAAAGTCAACATAATGTATAGCTCATTTAACAGCTAGAACAACCATTTCTAACTTTGAGTCACAGATGATTGTTTGGTTGTACTAGAGACCTGGTTTTCTGGCCTGAGATGAGCGAGAGATTGAGTAATGTAAACTAAAGCCACGCATATGCGTGTGTTTTTGGGGAATCAAGAGGAGTGGAAGAGAAATTCTTATTCAGTGGTGTCATCCGGCTTAAATGATACCCTGCACATATATTTACCAGTACAGGATTTAGCTAATAGGCAAAAACTTTTTTGTGTTATTTACGCTAACAGTTGAAAATTAGACTATTTTTCCAATAACCCTACTTATATCCACTTCCAACCCACACACCCTTCACCCTCAAAAGGTTTCAAGACCTTCACCCCATGGATATTAGTGGAGACTGAGTTGTGGGCACGTACGCCTGTGTGTTTATAATCAACAGATACCCTGCATATGTATGGCCGTGGCTACATGGAGTGTTGTGTGTGTGAAGGGTACATTTATAAAGAACATTTCTCTGTGTGTGTTCGTCCGTCAAGTGAAGGTCCACAGCAGCTGCTTGGCACCATGTGTGGTGTGGTTCAGGCTCCTTTGCCTGGACCCTCAGTCTGTCCAGGACCCTCAGTCTGTTCAGGACTTTCAATCTGTCCAGGACCCACAGTTTATCCAGGACCCATAGTCTGTCCTGGACCCTCAGTCTGTCCTGGACCCTCAGTCTGTCCAGGACCCTGGCTTAATGGTCCCGCTGGGCCTGAACTCTGACACCACATTCAACGCTAGCTTAAACCCACCCAACTCCAGTTATGTCTGTCTCCACACATCCCTGTTTTCTCTGCTTTAATGCAAAACAAATTCCATATTAATACACAGTGTTGACTCTTCTTAGTTTGCATTCCCAAATGGCCTGGGCTCCCTCCATCCAGCTATGTCCAGTCCTCCCTCCCTCTACCTCAGGTTAGTTTGCCTTTTGGCTCACTGCCCACAAGCTGGCTAACAAACGTCAATCAACATTGCACAGTTCGGATCCAGCTCCTGCTCCCCCAACACCTGGCCTCACACCAAAAAGTAGAACCATAGCCACTGCAAAAACAAGGTTCTCAGCACCGCAGATAAATGCGTATAGATGGCTCTTTAAGCATGTTGCGTTTGTTGTTTGTGTTTAAACTATCCACTGAATTTAAAAGTTTGATCTATGTGCGCTGAGAATGGCTAAATATTTGAGAATGGACATTTGACCTAAATCCTAATGGTCGAATTCTGCCTTCCATTAGTCAGTGCAAACACAATATCCTAAGAAAATGTTTTCAAAGAAAGATGTTTGGTCTCCACAAATGGGGAAAGGGGAAGCTCAGAGGTGGCATACTGTAGCAGCCTAAGACTCTCGTTCAAATCACAAAGCTTACAATCACAGTCTACAGTACATTTGGAAAGTATTCAGTACATACAGAAAGTATTCAGATACCTTTTACTTTTCCACATTTTGTTACGTTACAACCTTATTCAACATTTTTTTTAAATGTTTTTCCCGTGACCAATCTACACACAATACCCCAGAATGACAGAGCTGTTTAAAAATAGAATGACAGAAGTAGCAAAAAATATCTGAGTCATTGAAAGTCCCCAATAACACAGTGAACTCCATCTTTCTCAAATAAAAGAGGATTGGAACCACCAACACACTTGCTAGAGCTGCCCCTCACACGGACCTAAAAGAAGGACCTTCCTCAGGGAGGTGACTAAGAACCCAATGGTCACTCTGATAGAGCTCCAGAGTTTGTGGAGGTGGGAGAACCTTCCAGAAGGACGACCATCTCTGTAGCACTCCACCAATCAGTCTTTGATGTTTCAGTGGCCTGATGGAAGCGGCTCCTCAGTAAAAGGCAGATGACAGCCACACAGGAACTCTATAGAGTTTTCTCAGGTCCTTCACTCCTGATTGCTCAGTTTGGCCAGTTCTAGGAAGACTGTTGGTACAGTAGGTCCAAATTTCCAAATTGTGTTCTTGGGGACCTTCAGTGCTGCTCAGATCTTCCAAAGATCTGGGCCTTGACACAATCTTGTTTCAGAGCTCGACAAATAATGTATTTGCTTTTGCTCTGATATGCACTGTCAACTGTGGATCCCTATATAGGCATGTCTGTACCTTTCCAATAAAGTTTTGTCTTTGTAAATACAGGGAATATGTGTATACAGTTGAGCTCAAAAGTTTGCATACCCTTGGAGAATTGATAATATATGTACCATTTGTAAAGAAAACATGAGTGAGCAGGAAAAACACATGTTTTTTATTTCTTATGGGATTTACATTCAACTGTATGTCATTAAAGAATGGAAAAATCCTAAAACAAAAAAGGGACTGACCCCTGTTCAAAAGTCTGTTTACCCTTAGTTCTTAATGCTGTGTATTGCCCCCTTTAGCATCAATGACAGCATGTAGTCTTTTGTAATAGTTGTCTATAAGGTCCCGCATTCTTGTAGGTGGTATAGCTGTCAATTTGTCTAGGCAAAATGCCTCTAGGGTCTTTGGTTTTCTTGCATGATCCACACGTTTGAGATCTCCCCAGAGTGGAGATGATAATTACGGTCAGGAGTCTGTGATGGCCACTTCAGAACCTTCACCATTTTCTGCTGTAACCACTGGAGAGTCAACTTGGCCTTGTCCTTAGGGTGGTTTTCATGCTGGAAAATCCAAGCGTGTCCCATGTGCAGCTTTGTGCAGAAGAATGCAAATTGTCTGCCAGTATTTTCTGATAAAATGATGCATTCATCTTGCCATACATTTTCCCCTGGCCTTTAGACCTCCAAAACATCAGTGAGCCACCACAATGTTTCAAAGTGGGGATGGGATTCTGTTTACTATAGGCCTTGACCTCTCTCCAAAAATAATGCTTATGGTTGTGACCATTAAGCTCTATTTTGGTCTCATCACTCCAAATGATAGTATTGTAACCAGACTTTTTTGTGGCATTGGTGCAGTAAAGGCTTCTTTCTGGATACTCGACCATGCAGCTAATTTTTGTGCAAGAATCTCACATTTTGCTCCTTGAAACAATCACACCAGAGCAGCCTGTATTTCTCCTGAGGTTACCTGTGGGTTTTTCTTTGTATTCCGAACAATTCTTCTGGCAGTTACAGTATGGCTGAAATCTTTCTTGGTCTACCTGACCTTGGCTTGGTATCAAGAGATCCCAGAATTTTTCACTTCTTAATAAGAGATTGAACAGTACTGACTGGCATCTGCAAGGCTTTGATATCTTTTAAAATCTTTTTCCATCTTTAAGAAGTTCCATTACCTTGTTACGCTGGTCTTTTGACAGTAATTTTCTGTTCCCCATGGCTCAGTATCTAACCTGCTCAGTGCATCCATGTAAGAGCTAACACACTCATTGACTATTCATACACAGACACAAATTGCAATTCAAAAAGCCACAGGTGTGGGAAATTTGCATTTAATTGCCATGTTTACCTTTGTGTGTTACCTTATGTGTCTGTAACAAGGCCAAACATTCAAGGGTAAGTCAATTTTGATCAGGGCCATTTTGATGATTTCTGTTATCATTATGATTGAAAAAGGAGCCAAACAACTATGTGATAATAAATGGCTTCATATGATCATTATTCTGAAATAAAAGACAGTTTTTTGCATGATCAGTCATATTTTCAAAATCAATACCAACATTTCACAATATCTGCCAGGGTATGCAAACTTATGAGCACAACTCTATATTAATGAGGGAAAACAATATTTAACTGATTTTAAAATAAGGCTGTAGATTTACAAAATGTAGGAAAAGTGAAGGGGTCTGAATACTTCTTGAATGCACTGTAGTTTTGAGGATTGGCTGTCCCGCTAGCTGACAAGGGACTGGGAAGCCCAATGGGTGATGTAAGTTGACCAAAAATAGGTGGTTTTGTCAGCAGGGGATTCCTGGTCTCATCACTGTGCACTTGAATGACTCGCTCAGGTGGCTTTAATGCTAACTGATTTTCTCAGGTGTGTGAGCATGCTGTCACAGGAGGTGATCCATGTGACTTTGTGGCTGAAATACAAAAAATATGTTTTTTGTCAATCTTAACCTTTCCTGAATCTGTTGGCAATTGTTGCAATGAGAAAATAATGCAATATGTTGAAATTGCAATAAGGGATTAAAATGGGGGTACATTGTTACCAATCTAAAAAGTCTAATAAATACTTGTGTGTCTTGAAACAACCGTACTTAATACTTTGTAGGCACATACAAATTCTGTGTATTTTGATATTTCATTGCTTTCACGATTAATTATGGTTTGATTTCTCTGTCAAGTTGTCATATACTTCAAAAACAAAAAAAGTTGACATTGTATTTGTATCATAATTAGCTATTTGGATTCATTTTAAACCTTACATTTTTTATTAATGTTTTAATAGTCTTCCTGAGTAGATTCTCTTGGAAAACAGAGAAGTGGAAGGTGGACATGTAATGATACAAAAGGCTTAGTATGGGATACGATCCTTCCTCTCTCTCCAGACCACTGACGAATCAAGCAGAACCACGGACCATTCCTCCTTCTCCAGTACAATGTTCACTTGTTGTAAACCACTTTTCTTAAGTTTGTGGTTTACTTGCCCTTTGACAATCAGTATAATTTAGGAAACAAAGCAAGTATAGTAAAATTGGAATAACAGGTGTTGGTATAACAAAAAGTGGGCCAATCAGTTTTGAAACAATGACATGCCGAATTAAATCAAGCTGTATCCATGACACAAGTTTAGTGAAGTTTAACCTCACAAGAACACAAGATCATCAAGTTCTACCACATTCTTTCATTAAACACCCATTGTAGTAAACATCCGCCCATTTCCTATAACTTTAAAAGCATGAAGTCCGGATGGAAGAAAGTTCTCCAGAGCAGAAACGGCGAGGAAGGTTTAATGTATGTGTTAGTAATTTGAAAACCAAGTTGTGGGGGTTGGTAGTGTCATATCCCACAATGCAGTGCAGAATTCCTATAACATATGGTGCGTCAGGAAAGGACTGGTTGACCTATGGCTTTCCAGGAGTCTCTTGGGACAAGCTTGAGCTTGGCTGCTCAAGAAATCTAGGATCACTGCACACAGCTATGGATGGAAGTCGTGACTGGAATTGTAATCACTCTCCCGCCTTTCCCCTCCTCAAACCCGAGACTCCTCTCCCTAATTTTATTTTCTCCCTTTCTCTTTGCTTATCCCCCCCACTGTTGTAGAATTCCTCTCTCTATCTTTCTGATATTTTTCTCTGTTTTAGTCATCTGTTTCGGTAAATCTCCAGACACATGTGATGCATTAAACAAGGTAAAACAGTGAGGAAATACAGGAAGCTATCTCAAGTAGGTCGCTCTACTTCTGTTTCCTGTGGCCTGAGATTTTGAAGTCTGTAGTTTCCCAAAATGTTAGATCACCATTCTATAGTTCTGATCAAGGAAGCTACTGGGGTGGTGCAACAAGAGAATTTAGTAAATTAAGTTTTCTATTCGCAACAGGAATATATAGCGCTGACCAGGGGTGGTTCGAGTAATGAAAATATTTACTCAAGTTATACGTACTGTTACTCATCCTAAAATGTTCACAAGTAAAATTTGAAGTACCACCTGACTCAAGAGAAACAGAGTACTTGGACAAAAAGTACTTGAGTACTAGTTACATAATTTGTTCAAGACATTAGGGCCATAGTAACAACGAGGAAAAATGATTTAACAAACTTCATTTTTAATGTTCGAATAGGCATTTGTTTTCCAGTCAGCTTAGTCATATATTGCAAAGATAAATAATACTGTATTTCTATTATTAATCTGTGTTGCAAATAAAATGATTGCGAATTAAGACCATCATACATGTTACTGGTAAAAAAAATTACCTTGTGTAGTAATGTTCTGTACATCTTGTTAATTCAACATTTGTTATAAGTAATCCAGGTCTTGGGTGAAATGACACCTGGTAAACAGCTATTGCTTTAAACTAAAATCCAGCTAGCTAGACTGGGTATGTTGCTAACTAAAGTGCATTTCAAAATAATTAAGTTTGAGTCAAGCTCAATGAACCACGGATACAAATACTAACAAGATGTAGTGTATTTTATGTTGTAAGTTAGCTCGAATATAACATTATCATTAGGATATATTACTGCATTTCGTTGTACTGTACTTGTACTTGTTCAGTGACAAAAAAGTTGAATTTAAAAACATAGTTATAATAGGATTAAGCAGGCTAAGTAGCGCGAGCCGGTTCACTTCATATCCCTATGTGCTTGCAGAGGTATGATGCGTTTTTGAAAGCCGAGATGGTTGCGTCTTTGGTAATAAAAACAGAAAATGTCATTATGTGTGGCCTATTTTAAATTTAAATCGAAACATGTGCAACTGTGGCCACGACACCAACCTCAAATCAAATCACGAAAAAAAACTATATTTTTCGACCAATGACTGATGTCAAAATTGTTACGAAAGAGTAGGTGAAATGTAACGGAGTAAAGAGTACGATTTATTAAGAAATACATACTTGAGTAAGAGTAAACAATACAGCCCCCAGAAATTAAATGCAGAAGTAAGTATTCGTTCCTTTGAAACTGTACTATTTTACTCATTTGCATTACTTGAACGTGTTACTGCCCACCCCTGGCGCTGACTACGCTTGATGATTGGCGGTAAACAAAATATTCCCAAATGTTATGTGACTTTAGGTAACAGGGCTAGGTAGTTGGCTAGCGTATTTAGTATGTTACTTATTTATTCCAGCTATTTTAATTAACTGAAGTTTGATTTCAATTGAACAACAATATTATTAGCCATCCTAAGAATCCTAACAATGACTGCAGTTTCTGGTCATTTGTATAAGGCAGCCTGCCAGGTACCAAGCTAAGGCTAATGCAAGGTATGTTAAATTCAATACAGGTACCAAGCTAAGGCTAATGCAAGGTATGTTAAATTCAATACAGTGGATCAATAGGCTTTACTTCTTCAGTTTGCCTGTCATGAAAGGTAACATGTTTGCTAAGCAGTAGCTGACCCAGTCAATCAAACATCATATTAAACAAAAGGGTCTAGGGCTAGGAATACTGCTAACCAGGGCAGTACACTTACTTATAGTTTCCCATTTAAATATTATGTGAATATGAACATCAATCTCTACAGACATTAATTTTATGTCCTGGACTAAGCTTAGTCAGTGTCCAAAAAAACCATCTCATAATTTTAAATATGTTCTGCCAGAAGCTAACTAACCAGGTAATATTGCTGGGTTAGTCACTAGCTAATTAACATAAATATTCATAAATTAGCGTCCGCCTTCTGCAACACTAGTTACATGAAAACCAGGGAAAACAGAATCAAACATTTTGGGGAGTGTGTTTACAACTTTAAGCTAAGACAGAGACAGCGTTTGCCTGAGATGTCACTTCAAGTAAGCTAGCTACAGCATTAAACAGGAAGCTTATTTTGACATTCCACATCACCACTCATGCGACTACAACATAACAGTTGACAAATTCATATTTTTTTTATGTATAGCCAGGATAGACAAGTTATATTAAGCTCAATGAAACTAACATTGTGTGGATAGGCGCTATTGTCCACAGTCACTCGTTACAAGCACCAATGAGATATAACGATGTCAGTGTGGGACTGCTGTGGATCATCATAGATGAGTGCTGATAGCACTGACAGTGTATTGAGTTCCTATACATCCTACAGGTGCAATTCTCAAGGCAAAGGATCCCTAATTGGTAGTGCTGGATGTATCAAAGGGAACTAATAACAGCTTCAAGTGTCACATTGAAGTCCAAAAGAGCCTCAGGGGTTAGGAAGGGGTTTTGGGTCAGGGTCATGAGAGGGGTGTGTCCCGACGGCGCTATTGTAGCACTGAAAGGGTCTATGTGTTGGGACCAGGGCAGCCCTGCCTGGTCGGGCCAGTACAGAGGACCTGCAGGGGGGGAGGGGTGAATGGGACAGCTGCACAGGGGTGAATAGGAGGTCCCTTCGTGTCTTACCCACAAAAATCTGCGGCCAATTATCCGTGTCTGTCTCTCAAGGGGAATACTTGAACACTTTGGGTGGGAGTTTGGATGGGGAACTGGGGCAGTTGTTAGGGGGTAGGGAAACCTAAAATGTGATTTGTGAGTTTTTAACCCCTAATCTCCCCTATGGCCTACAGATAAAACCCCATTACTTTAGTTATATGACATTGCTCCCTGGAGTGAATTTACTTTCTAGTGAACATCAGAAGAGGTAATTGAATGCATTAGTTTAGTAGGAGACATAACATCAGGAGAAACATTAATTGAATTGTATACAACCATATGGCACAATTACATCTTCATAACTTAGAATTAGATCATTACCCTCATTTATTAATTTATTTGAAACTTAAAATATTAAAACAAAGTGGACAGAGACAGACTGTTCAAATGACAAGTTGGGGCTTTTAAACATGTTCCAGATTCAAACACAGACCTATGAGTACTTAAATAGCTGTGGGCCTCCAAATAGCCCACACAGATTTGACTTCCTATTAGCATGGTTTGATTTCATTCAGACTAGTTGAGGAGTATGTTCTTCAGAGAAGAGAAAGTAGAGGAGAGGAGGGGGTATGGGCAAGGAGATGGCTTGTAACCATGTGTTAGACATTACAGGCTAATTACAGTTTTAAAAGCTGCGTGTTTACCACTGAGAAAAGCCTTGTTAGGTATATTTTACTGTCTCACTGAAATTATTCATCCTTGACAAGCTCAATTGACATTATCATAATTACAAATGTGATTGCTTAATCACCTCCCACAATTTTATCTTTTTAAGTGCCTCAATGGAAGTCAACAGAGTTAAATTATTCCACAGACCATCCATCAGTACACTGGACACAATTTGTCCTCATGTTATGGGTGTTTAAAAGCTGGAAATTAGTTGAAAATGTGCTAATACCATTAATGCTATTCTGTGACAAATAACTGAAATTATAACATAATATTCAATTCGAATTATAAATACAGCAATTTGTGTGGAGCTCTTTTGTATGTATTCAAAATGTCCACCACAGATACAACTGAGTGGATTTAGTCTCGTTCAGAGATAGTAGAAATTCTCTGTAGAAAGTTGGTGAAGGTATTTTGTTGGTGAACTTTAACCCTGTGGGGGAGGGGCGTGTTATTATATAGGTATAGAATAACTCTGATGCCGCTGACCCCAGTGGCACCTTTTCTTCTAGTCCCACATGGTTGCCAATAGCGATGGTTCTAGTTGATCTTCACCTGTCAAAGCAAGCTCTGACTAAAGACTTGCAGCTTGAGGAGAGGAAAGCAAAACAAAAAAGGAAAAGAACAAACAAAGACCTTACAAGCCGCCCACTCTGTGGCGTAAAAGAAGAAAGAGTCTCTCTTTATTTTTACTATAGACAATTAAACGATGGGGTTCGTGGAGGGTTGAAAATGATCCATAAATCAAATCTATATTTATTCATGAACATCAGCACAGCTGTAGAAGGGCTGATTCTGGAAACAAAGTAATGATCTTCCTATATCACGGACACTGATCAATTCTTAGCCTGCAATGTGGCTATAGGAAAATCCCTCCAATGCTTTAACTCCAATAGAACTCAGTTGGCTATATCAACACAAATCTTCAACAAATGTTAAGGTATTCAGTGGGTAAATATTAAAGAGCAGAAAGCTGACAGGTCCTAATCAATCACTCGACAGACCAGGGGAGACCAGAGGAGGGAGGATGGCATTGTTTTGCATTTCTCCAGTTTGTTTCTTCCTGATATTTTTCTTCCCTGACAGGAGGTGCCGCGAGCGTGCTAGCAGTTGAAAGAAGAGCCACATTCTTTCAGCACAGTTTCCCCCATTCCTCCTTTGTTACGAGTTTGTTTGTTTGAGGGGCTTTCCTCACCATGAATTCCTGTTAAAACCCAACAAAATTAATACACTTACAAAGCGGAGACTTAAACCTGTCAACCCCTTTACACCAAGCTGATATGTTTCTCTGTTTGTGAATAGGCTACACACTTGGGTTTGATGACAACCAAATGAGTTTGCAGTGTTTGCAAGAGTATAGATTGGTCCGGTGGTAGAGAGACGGCAAATTGAATAATGTAATGTTTGTGTTAGCATGTGCAATATGTTGTCGTTTACTTGGTTTTCTATGTAGAATAAGTTAATTGTTATTTTTGCCAGTCTGACATGTCCCTAACCTGAAGCGCTGGTGGAACAATAAGACTGTCCCTCCATTCAGACAATTATAAAGTTAGTGGCTAAAATTTCAGGCGGGTAATAAAAGGTAAAAGTAATAATAATAATTAAGAAATAGTCTGGAAACCTCCTCCCTTAGCTACTTTGAAATAAAATGAAAATGCTTCTTTTAAAAAGCCAGTAATCCGTACAGATATGCTTGACTATCTGAAGACCCCATTGGTCATTAATGAGGGTGTAAGACATTCCTAACCCAGCTATCCCCTTTGGCAATCTTTTTAGAATTAAAAGACCAATTGGGCCTTGTATCCTTTCCCTGTGAGTTCTATTTGTCTTGTAACAGGGTTAAGAAAATAACCTTCCGTACTAACTCAGCAGGAGTTGGGGTCGAGCACGGGATGGGGGGGATGGAAGAGAGGGGGAGTCCATAGTTTAATCTACAGGTCATTGTTACTGTAAGACAGCATGGGGGGGCAGTCACACAATGGAGCTCCGGGTTAAAAGCTCCTCTGTTTTCCTACTCTTTCTTTTTCTCCGAGTTTATTCTTCACAGGGTGTATTTCAGCAGACTGACCACCTCCTATGTCCTACCTCCCTCTGGCCCTCCCAGCGGAGCAATGGGAAAAAGCTATGGGGCTACCTGTTGCATGAAACAGTTCTGCCATTATGCATGCTGCCACCGCCGAGGAAAGAGAGAAGCCTGGCTGTTGGTGAAGGCTTGGCCCTGGAGCCAAACTCACATCTGGTCTAAGTTGTGTCCACAGTTGAGTGCAGATGCTTTTGGATTGGCTTTCAAAAAAAATTCTCCATCTTGCGAAAAGTTTAACCGAGGGGGATTTAATTTTTCTTTCTTGCATTCATTCGGCTTGTTCAGTGCCTCAAAGAGTTTCTGACACGGAGGACTTGTTTTATGCTTAGCTTTAGCTAGGCATGCAAATTCAGCTTCTCTTAGAGATTATCTGTTTCAAAGAGTCAGGCATTCAAAACCATGGTTATCCAGAGACCAATGAGATTTAGTGTTCTATCTAGTGTTTGTCTGCATGCACTTTGCTTCTGCTGTGTCCTCAGTAGAGACCCGACAGCGCAGATCTCACTCCACCTATTGGCAGCACCTGTGTAAGGCTGAAGTGAGACCCTCTTGAGTTTGGGTCCAAGGTTGTGGTCCCAACCTGTTGAAGTTGGCTGTGCTCTCTCATAATTCGTCCGCTGTGTTGGCCTGTGCCTGGGTGTGCGTTCAGCAACCCCAACCCCTCTCCCAACCTCCACCCCCCAAGTGGCTGCTTGCGGTCACTGCTGATTCACTGGACTGGTCTGCACAGTCTCAGCCGGCCGGCCGGTCACAACCTTGGCTCTGAGACATTCAGACACATATGAGACCACAACGTCTCCACTCTGCCTCAGCAGTGTTAACACGTGAGTCATATACCTTGGGTAATGCCTAAATGTTTTTTTATTTGTACTAAAACGAATGCGAATATGAATACTCACATTTTAGCCCTTAGAGTGTGAAAATAATCTGCAATACACAACCCCCGAACTATAAAATCTTTCTTAAGATATGTTTATTGTGTCTTTTGTTACCTACTATAATACCTAATGCTGTACAATAACAGACATACAACAGATAAGTCTCAAGTTTAGGCCACTATCTGTGGACTAACAGGGCAGATAATCTGATCAGTTAAAACTCAAAGTCACATGTCAGAGTTCCAATGGGAGGGGTGTAAGGTTCGAAATGTCCAAAGGAACAATAGACGTACAACAGTGAATACCTCCTTTCTGTCATGTATAATTGTTGGACAAGTTATTGTTAGACTGAATAGTTTCTAAAAGTGTGTTTTGTTTATTATATCCTGTCTGCTGTCATGATGATTGTCATGTATATTCCAGACCCATATACTGTATATGCCTTTTTGACTTTAAGTTAGTAACAAGTCATATTCCATAATTTTGACACAATCCATCTCATTCTAAGAAAATATACTCTGTATTTTCACTGTCTTGTTTCCATATGGAAATGATCATTGGACATCAACAGTTTCCAGGTTTCCGGGCAACCCTGTGCTGTAGGACATCCAGCAGTGCTAAAAGAGGAAGTCTGTACTGTATTATGGACACTGACCTGATCCCTGCTCAGTGCTGCCCAGTGCTGATGGAAAAACAAGGTCTCTGGTGCCTGAGACAGCCTCTGTCTCTGGGTGATGGTGATGATGAGAGGTTTTTACATCCAGAGCCCCAGAGAGCCATCAAGACGAGACCGCTCCCTCCGCTCCCCTGCTGGTCAGCCCCAGACGGAAGGCCCTGTCTGGAATGCAATCTGTTGGCCATCTGCAGGCCTCCAACGCTCTGTTTGATATTCAAACAAACACCTGTCAAAAGTCAATGTCTCATCTCACATAGAAATTGGCACATCTCAACTTCAGAAAAAAATAGATCCTCAAATTGGATTCTATTCCAGCCATCTGCATGTTCAGTGTAGAGTTATGGAAGGTTTAGATTAAAGTTCCAATTCAATGTAAAAAGAGAGTAGGCTATTCTAGCTAGTACACCCTGGAGAAAAAAAAACGTTTTTGTACAATATAATTATTTAAAATGTAATGAACTGAACATATTCAGTGTCAGTTAATTATTATGGACTGTAGTGTGTATGAACAGTCAAAACTTAATGAATCTAGTAATGTTCTGGGATCTTTAGTTACCCCGTTTCAACTCTCAACCCTCCTCTCTCATCAGTTCCATTTCCACACTATTATCTCTGCCCAGCTCTCTTACTCTTTACTTGTTTGTCTGTGCTGTGAGGAAATGAAGGGATAAAGAGGCGAATAGGACCGGACAGTATAGCTATCCAGCCTCCACATCTGCCTCACTGCTGTGGCTTTGTTGCTCTCTCCTTCTCCCTACAGTATATATTCAGTTGCTCTCTCCTTCCCCCTACAGTATATATTCAGTTGCTCTCTCCTTCCCCCTACAGTATATATTCAGTTGCTCTCTCCTTCCCCCTACAGTATATATTCAGTTGCTCTCTCCTTCCCCCTACAGTATATATTCAGTTGCTCTCTCCTTCCCCCTACAGTATATATTCAGTT